>JAQQPU010022615.1:0-13865 GCA_029168905.1 Artemia sp. Kazakhstan ARC1039
ATATGAAAAAGAGTATACAAACATATTTAATTCGGTTGATGGATAGAGCTGAATCTCAGCTATGGAAAGATTGAAGAACAAGGCTTTATTTTTCTGTCGTCTTTTTTTTACATATTCGAAATAGTCATAGCCTATCTTTTCGTAGGCTGAGGCTGAGGTGGCCGGATTGAATAGACGTCTTCAGCTTGTTGAAGAGGATCTTGAAAGATCAGAAGAACGTCTCCTAACTGCCTCAACTAAGCTCGCTGAAGCCTCACATGCTGCTGATGAGTCAGAACGGTAAGTAGCCTAGCTTTTTTCTTTCTAGCTTATTTAGCTTACATATATTCGTATATATATGGTTTTGTCGATTGTCGCAATAAAAAAAAGTTTTGACAGTTTTAATAGTAGAAGAACAGAGGAAAGTCTACCAGTCAGTTGAGGGCGCACATAGCTCCCCCCATTTCGAAGTGCATTCCCTGTATATGTAGGGGTTTTGAGTTAAACGTTGAATTTACGGTTGTTGTCACGGGTAAACTGATACAAGGCTGTAAAGTCTTCAAATATCCCTTTTCTGGTTCATCTATATTCATCTGATTTCTGATTATCCCTTTTCTGATTCATTCTGATCATCTATATATACTCTGCAATAGAAACGCTTGTAGTATGCCACATGCAGGGTTATATAAAAGATTTTTGTTCGGCGGGGGTACAAAAATATATGTTCTGTTGGACATATATAACGTGTATTTTACGTGTTTACGTAAATATTACGTTATTAAATAGCATGTTATTACGTTATAACATGTATTACGTGTTTTTACCTACTTTAGTACTAGTCAAACGAAAATTTTTGTGGGGGCTCTAAGCCAATTACCCTCCCCCTGGAAACGGTTATGGTCACATGAATAAGACTAGTTTTCCCTCTGAAACAATGTGATTTGGCTATAACACTAAATCTGTAACTTTTAATGAAAGGACAACATGTACTTATACCACGGGATTTAATTATTTCAGATCATTCATCAAGCCATTGCTTGGAATTTTGCCTGGACAGGGATCTAAATTTGGTTAAAGAGCAGGTTTTTAATGACTTTCAGCTAATTTTAATGGCATTTTGAGGGGATTCTATTCCTTACAAATTATTTTGCGAGTCTGTTCGTCGGCTGACCGTCTCAAAGACAAAGGTTCCATTGGTGAATTTTCCCAGGGTCACAGGGAAATCCCAAAGGTAAAAATTGATGGGGAATTTTGAATATATCAACAGTTCGGGAAGCTACCGAGAAACTAGTTTAAAATGAAGAAAACGTATCATCTCATGCTAATTTCTAAATAAAGTGTGTATACAGAACAAATAATATACATCCTGCGTCGGCAGTTATCAGTCAAGGGGGGGGGGGGGGTAGAACAACACGATGCTCCCAAAGCTGTCAAATTACTCAAATGATCCTTTCACCTGATTTTTAGTATTTTTCAAACAGGTATGCTTGAATATTTTTAGGGACTGCCCTTTCTGAACTTTAAAAAGAAAATCCTGCTTCGTTCAATCGAAAAGACAATAAAACATTTTCTAAAGACCTAAATTTGATTAAATCTGAATATCTCTATCTCCAGGACAAAAGAGGAGGAGCTAAATGGTTTTTCTAAGATTTCCGGGAAAGTAGGTGTCCGCTTTTTGTTTTCTGTCTTTTATCTCTTATCCAATCTCTACAAGTCATGGCAAGACCGCCCAATCAATTCTAAATAGTTTAGCCGCACAAACTAAAGAATTTTTAATTGACGAGAGGTACCTTTAAGGTACCGTATCCTCTTGAAGGGTTTCCCACCTCTCTATCCCAAGTGTTTCCTCCCTTCTTCATTTCCGTAAACAGACTGGAGGGGTCTGCTTTCTCTGACCTCGGAATAGCCCAGTATACCGGATATGGGTCTCGCCTGCACCCTTCGGTTAAGTGTCGGATGGGAACATGAGCCCCCCTACCACTCCTCTCGCTTTACCGTCTGTTTCCTAAAAAACATCTAAATAAAACATTTCTTTCCCCCCTGGGACCATCTTTGATCTAGGCATACCTGAAACCTATGATTTTCTCAGATTTTTCTTTTAGTTGTTTTAAAATTATGAAGTTTTACGGGCAGTATCACATTTCATCAGTGTTGCCATGTAGTACCGTGAAAATGAAATCAGTAAAATTATGTAAATGCGACAAAGCTTTTCAGCCATAAAAACTCAGACATTAACAATCTGTTGATTCTTCTAGACAATTACCCCTTCAAAGCCAACACCTTCTTAAAGTGTTTGCTGCCAAATGTTTTTTAGCTGATTTTTACCTAACCTTTTTTTTAATTTGGCAATTGCATATGGAGGCATTTTAGGTAATTTTTTTTTATTTGTTTTTTTATTTATTGTTCCACTTAACCGGTCCAAACAATCAGATTTAATTTTCACTGTCCTTTGCCCTTTCGATTTTTTAACAAAAAATTCCATTGTCCTTTGTACTTTCGATTTTTTTTCTAATTTCTATTGTCCTTGGTAATTTTTGATTTTTTTTAAAAATTTCTATTGTCCTTGGTACTTTCGATTTTTTTTAAAATTTTCATTTTGTCCTCGGTACTTTCGATTATTTTTTAAATTTCGATTTTTTAAATTTCGAGTTGCGTTTAACCGGCTACCAGGCAAGACGAAAATGTTTGTTCGTTAATAACAACCCCAGATCGCGTATTTTTTGCTCTATTTTAACATTTCTACTGTGTTACATACAGCTTTTTGATTTACCATATTCGTTATCTTCTTGAAAATTTTTACTTATGACAGGTACAAGTTTAGAATTGATTTTTTTTATGACTTTACTCCTTAGTAGTAATATGTCCATTAAAAGTTTACCCGGTGAGACAATTTCTAGTCACCTGTATTTTAGCTGTTGTATAGTTAGCTCTTCTTTATGTAGGCTACTCTAGTTTTCGTCCCTCATCTACATTTTAATTACTTTTCTTAGAATCGGGACTTGGTAACCTAATCTCACCCTTAAGATTATTATTTAATTATGCGGACAATCACAGCATTTGACAAGGATTTTGTAGGCTATTTTAGAGGTATGGTGACTGTTTTGAACGCTATAGTTCCAATCGACATTTTGAAAGATTTGAATGAATTAATGATCCTGTATTTCTTTATTATTTAAAATGTCCTACTCAAGATGTGTAATTATACCAAAAAAAAACTCATTTAAAGATTAAAATATAAACAGTCCAGTCAGGGTGGAATGAGTGATGCAGCAACATATGTAGGTGTTTTTTTCGGGGGTGGGGGCAATAATAATAATAAAAATTATTTGATAATTTGGTTAAAAAGGTCCCACATTTTTTGAGAAATTTTGGGTTTGGGAGGGGCAGAGACCCCTCCCTTGGATATGTTTCTGAAGTGATGTATACTCTTAATAAATAATTATTTTCAGTGTTCATTGCTTGAAATGAAATGCCAATCTGTTGCTTTTAGATGACCCCCACTCTCTCTCCGTCTATGCATCTTTCTGGTTACACCCTGACAGATAATATTATTTTCATCTATTTAAACTATTTTGTAACACAATCCCTTGTTTCTTAGGAATTAGTCTCCTTTTTTTCAATTATTTATGTTTAATTTTATAAATGCTACAGAACGGATAACATTCGTTCACTTTACGTAGTAGATTTGTTTAGATTAATGTGTACCTTCTGACCCAAGTAAGTTTTTATTTTGTATTTATTTATATTTATTATTAGGTTATTATTATATGATTATTATATTATTATTACTATAATATAACCATTATATAATGTTTATTTATATTTTTTCATTATAGTTTTTCATTGTTTTCATTATCTTTGCATGTTCTATCTTTGTATGTTTTGTATTTTGGTCATCTTTATTAGCACCTAAAAAAAAATTAGTGAATGGAAATTTTGGTCTTCTAAGATATTAATAGAAAAATGAATGAATATTCTGAAAACTAGATTTTGGTTCGTAATTTCCTTGAATAGCAGATCTGCTCTAAGTCTCAGAAGAAAATTCTGTTTTCGTTTCACAAGTGCTTTAATTAAATTGATCTTCTTTGTGTATTTTTTTTTACAACAAGCTTATGTAAAAAAAAATTCTTATTTCTGGAGAGACAAAAAAAAACTTCAAAACCAAATGGGTTTTGAAACCGCATTCAGCTGGGAACTCGTACCCACAGTTTATATAATTATCCAGTATGATCTTTCCCTATCTCAACCATTATAAAAACCCGGACCAAGGTGCGAGTGCTCCAGAGAACGTTTTTGCAGATAGAAACATAGGCGGCATCAGATCTTTTCACGGGTAGACAAGTCAGACTGTGATCTAATCGGAAACAAGTGGAAACCCGCTATTACGAATAATGCACTTTGTTGGAAACAATCGGAAACAGACTAACCCGCTAATGCAGAAAGAAGTGGGAGGAGCTTTATGTTCGCACCGAGAACGAAGACCAGAAATGATCTGCGATAAGCTTACTGGATAATTATATGAACTGTGCTCGTACCAAACAATTTTATATTTTCGCATGATGAATGTATATTTTTCACATAGTAATTGGTTCTTTTATATTAAATTTCAAGACATTAAAAAGAACGGAAATTTTCTTTTTAGTTACAAGTTTTTGTTTGTCACAACACCCATACGTGGGCCCCTCCATAATTTTCAATTTTCCGGGTGTTTAGCACTTTGTTTTAAATATCAAATTAGGGGAAGGATCATTTGTGTGGGATATTTGCCACCCTCCTTTCAATTATTATCCCCCCCCCCTTGAAAAGCCCCTGTGCAAGTTCTGGCATCACTTGTACCACCCCGGCTGGCCTTAATAATTTTTTGTAATCATTAGGTAAAGTTTGTTCTTATAGTTGGCTACAATTACAAACCTTGAATATTGCATTTTAAGTAATAGGCCCGAAGAAAGAGCCCCTACAATTCCCCAAATTAATCGGTACTTCTTGTTAAGATTATCAAATATTTTTTTTATTATTGCCCGCCCCTCCAAAAAGAAATATTGATAGAATTTTTTTGTATATGAATCCCTTTAGGGGGGGGGGTCTTTTGCGTTGGAGATTTTATCCTACTTTCAATGGCTTTTCTAAGTAATAGTAAATGTTCATCATTATTTTCCAAATAGAACATTATCGTCTTTTTATCGAATGAAAATACCAGCAGCCTACAGAATCAGAACTTCAACTTAAAAAGTGCCATCTTGAGTTAAACAAAACTTCAGGACGAGAAAATCTGAACTCCCCAGGAATAATCTGAGAAAATGGGGTTCGCCTTCATGATTTTATATATTTGGCAAAGAAAGCGCTTGTTCAAGTATAAGAGTGGCCTCTAGAATCTAGAGTTCCACTGAGGACTCAGACCATGCGATCCTATTGCTAGAGGCAAAGTAAGGTTGGATTTTCTTCTACATAGACCACACGAAAGATCTTGAAAAAAAAAAACAATAACGTAAAAATATGCCTCAAGTCATTAGACCTGAAATTATCCTGCAATTTCTGCTAAAACTGTTGCTGCAATATTAATTTCTTTTCATGTTTCTTAGTCTTTTCTCCTTCAAAATTTCAAGCAAAACAAGTTCAGATTCTGAAATTTGTGCCCAAAAATATACCACCAAATCACCTGAAACTGCGATGTCCTATAAATTCCTGCTAAAATTGTTGCTACACAGATGCTATAACTACTAACAAATTATTGCAACATCTGCGGCCAAAATTGCAGTGCAGTCCTCCGTCACCCCGCTCTTTTGAAAGCCTCAATTTTCTCATGAAATTCCAATTTCCTTTAAATCATTCTATATGCCCGTCCCCCCCCACCCTATTCGGGAATGACCTGCTTTTTGTTTGGGTTCAGATAAAGAGCTTTGCGAAAAACGTGGTTTGATCTCACTTTCTAGGGCTGTAATCAGGGCCGTATCCGTTTTTTTTTGGGGGGGGGGTTAACAAAAAGATTTTGTCAGGGGGGTTTACAAAAAAAAAACTTAAAAAAGACATCAAAAATTTGTTTATATTCATTTTCGTTACATTTTTACGAGTTTGGCAAACATTTCAGGGGGGGGGGGGGTTCAAACCCCCTAACACCGACCCACCCCCCCGGACACGACCTTGGCTGTAATGGATGAAAGGTTAAGATGGCGTCTTTCTTTTGATTCTTCACGATTTGGCACCTCCATAATGTCCATGATTTTCAGGAGTGTTGGTCATTCTTCATTAAAAAAAAAAAACTAATTAAAACCTGTCCACGCAACCCCTCCTTCCATTTGAGATAGTGGAATCCAACTTCGTTTCTGTGTTTATGTGCTCGTGACTTCAACTGACTACTTTAATTTTTAATGCTATTTTTTATATATTCTTTAATGAAGCTTTGACGAGTATCATAGCAACAATGGCATAGTAATTACACGGATTACAATTTGATTTAGGCGCCAACCTGATGAGTAATTTTCGCAGGATTTTCAAAATTCTATACCGTGGTTCCGTGGATTGATTGAACTTAAAATTATCCTCTAATAAAATCAGTAGTGTGCCGTAACCTCACGCTTTTATTAGAAATAGGTATTGTAATTGTAAATTTTAAGAACCATTATGTTCGGTTTAAAATTTCGCTTGAATTTTAGTAAAAAATAAACTATTTCCGATTGGCTTCAAAGTGATAATTGAATATTGTAGTTAAAAGGTATTATGTGGGATATTTTTTGGAAAAGTTTGACCCCCCCCCTCTCCGACAAAGTAAGCTCTATTGATGAATTCAATTCATCTTGGTTCTGATTCTTTTTTGTGTCACAAAATCTTTAAAAGTAGTCCCTATGTTTCTCTCTTATTTGAGTGTGTTTAAATAACCATGGTATTATATCCATGAAAAAATGAGCCTTTGTTCTATATATGTTTAATAAAGTATTCTATTAGTTATGGGTAAAATTTACTGCAATAACGAAAAAAAAACGTTAAAAAACTGGCTAGTGAGAAAAAATTGCCGTTTATAGCTGATTAAGGAATGTCAACTATCATTTCGATTAGTTTTGATAGTAAAATGTTATTTTGAAAACCTAATTTATGGGATTTTCAAAAAATAGCCTGAAACTTCTCGAAAATGGCAGCGGATAGAAGGAAAAAAGTACCTTTGGAATCGCCATTGCCGAAAACCCGATACAGGGAAATTGCAGCCCCCCCCCCGCCTTGAACAACAAAGAAAATTGTTTTTTTTTTAATCTGTTTGGTTTCGTCGTAGTATCTTGTTTGAACTTTCTCTGTACTCTTGAATAGTATAAAAATTAGAATTTTAAAGCTAGGTTCTGACATGAGATTAGTTTCGTTTTGGTATCAGGTCTTCGCTTTGGCTCCCGGATTTGTCGATGCCTGCTAAAAAAAACGTCCACGCGGTTGAATATTCGACTTCAGCTTGTTTTGGACTTGAGTTCTAACATCTATTTTTGACTGACTGTTTATGGCGAATTAAAACTTTCGAAATTACAGAGTTTCGCTCTTTATCAGACATAGCAATCTTAATTCGCTAAGCGATCTCGCTTGAACGTTTTCTGTAATTTGAAAATAAAAATTTGCTGCAATAACAGTTTCATCAGAAATCATGTTAGCCTCTGGTGAGGATAAACGATAACGTTCAGAAATCGTATAATGAAATCTTTAAAATGGAAATTTGGTTTCGTTACAGTATCTTGTTTGTACTTTCCCTGTACTTCGGAATAGTATGATACTTGGTATTTTTAAGCTAGATTCCTACAAAAGTCGATTTTCATTCTAATATCTGGTTTTCGCTCCGGTTCCCAGATTTAACATGCCCGCTGAAAAAAAAAAATGGTCCATGCGTTTGAATATTCGATTTCTGTCTGTTTTGGATCCGAGTTGGAACATTTATTTTTGACTGGCTATTTGTAATTCAATTCATACTTTTTATTTCCTCCGAATACGAAGAGTAAAATTTAAAAACAACCGCTAATCAACAGTTCCTAAAATTATTTTAAACCATATAACAACAAGTACGTAAGGCGTTCAATATAACTTACCACACAAATTAACACTTCTTTCAATAATTAATAAATAAAAAAATAATAATAAGCTTCATGCGCAGCTTTATATAAATTATGAGAAAAAAAAAGACATCAACATTTTAATTTTACATTTTATTAGAAAATATCAGAGAATTTTTTTTTGCCAGACATAGCAGCCTTAATTTGCCTTGCGACGTTGTTCGGCCTAAACGAAAATGTGATATCTGTCAAAACCTGACTTTACTGTTTTTCATTGGCATGTTATTCTTTCTAATTAACTCTGTGTGCATTGTGGGTTCCTTATGGCCCTTTATGATGGTGTTATCAAGTTTAATATGTCAACAGCACTTAGATATGAAAACTAGTTTTCATCTGAGCCCTTAAACAGCTCTCTATGGTGTTCTCTATGATCCAGGAGGACGGAGGTTAGGCGGTTTGACACCTCCTCAAAATGTTTGTCTGACTTGAAAAACGTAACAAAAATTAATATAAACAAATTTTTGGTGCGTTTTTAAAGTCTTTTTCTGTATACTGCAATTCTGTAATTCTGGATACTGCCCTGTCTGTGTGATATTAAATTCATCAGCATGTATTTATGGGGACAACTCAATGGGGTCGGGGAGGGGGTTCAGGACCAACCTTCTTCTCTTAAATCTCAAATTATTGTTGATCTGCATTATCTTTATTTTTAATTTGCCTTCTTTTTTTATTTACCCACCCCTGAAATAGGCCTGTATTGTCCTCTTTATTTTGATTTAACAAATTTGTGTAATATTACTAACATTGTTCCTTTATTTTCTTCCATTGCATGCCTTTCGTTTGGTGTCCTAATTCTCAGGATAAGGAAAACTTTGGAAAACCGAACAAATATGGAAGATGATAGAATTAGTATCTTAGAGGCACAATTAGCTCAAGCCAAATTGATAGCAGAAGAAGCTGATAAGAAATATGAAGAGGTAGGCGAGGGAACTGACAAGGAGTTTGGTGCAAAAAGTTAAAATGAAAGAGGGCTTTTCTACTGTTTTCACTCCGTTTTTTTTTTCAGAGTTCAATTTGAGCTTCATAACTGCTCATTCTTTGGTGGGAAGGCCAAAGCCCTAAAAAAAGCGGTGGGCCTGTCGATTTACTAAGATGCCAACTGCATAGATCTCAAGGCCCGTAGCCACCGGCCGAAAATTGCTTAGAAATGGAACCTCTACCAAAAAATAACTTGAAAATGTTCTGGAGAATTCATGCATATTTATATTAAGTCAATTTTAAGTAATCCCGAACTGCGTACAAGAAAAAAACAAGAAAACTTGAGCCTAAGTTTGTTAGCACTGCTATTGTTTATTTGAATGTCTCCACTACTGAAAACTCATCATAGCGTAGAACCGCGTATCACTAAAAACAGCTGTGAATCATCCTTCACCACCTTATTCGGTCTAGAGATTCATGCTTTACTTCCCACCCTATTCGAGGACGTCATATTTTTTTGCTTGGCCCTATTTGGTCTTCGGATTGCATCCACAGATACCTAACTGGCATCTGCAAAATATTCAGAAACTAATGTTATAGGCATGCTAATTTGTTCAAAGAGCATCTTGAGACTAGGACTTGTGATACTTTGGGATATAATATTTCTGGACAAATAAAAATGTTGGTTACGACCTTTAGATATAACAGCAAAAATATAGTCTATACTTACCTTCAAGATTTGATTGATTGTAAATAGATTTGATTGCTTGTAAAAATGTTAATCTATTTTTTTATGCCTCGGTGAAAATTGTCTGCCTTAGAGTTTTTTTTAAGTTTGCTCTGTACTTTTTTTTCTGATTTTCCCCTAATCCAGCTTCGTTTATGACTTACGAAATGACAACCTTTATTTTACTTTATTAATGAACACGATTATAAAACTTCACAATTTACAACTACTGCACTAATGAAAAAACCTAAGTTTTTGCTGACGCGCAGTAAAACGGCTAGCCATTTACAAAACACACGAACAAACAACAACTAAATAAACTAAAAAATGGGGAAAAAAAGCAAACCAAACTCTTTCACTTTATCAAATTCAAATTAACTTCTACCTCCCGACCTCCCTACCCCAGGACCTACCCCAACCATGAACTAAAGGCCCGTTTTATTGAGAAAGGCTCATTCCAGTTCATTCCTCACTATCTACCTTTTATCAAGGAATGATTCCTTCCCTGTCTAACCAAGTTAAGGAGTGAGGAACTTGCTGCAGGAGCACTACGTTAAACTTATAAAATAAGGTTACCTTTTAAAATATAATAAGTTAATAATATATAAGCTCATATAATATAATAAGTTAACTTATAAAGTAAGTTAAAAACAGACAATTGGTTCCACTCTTTAAGATGAAGATAAAAAAAGAGATTTTTCAAAATAGAGGGATGGGAGCATATTTCTCAGTTTTCAAAATGTATTTTATTATTATTATTATTTTTAAGTTTAATTGTCATGCTGGGCTAAGAGAAATTGTATTAATCCATTGCAGTCTATAAAAGTTAGCCCAACTCCTTAGAAAATTCCAGTAAAATTAGAGCAATAAAAAAGGTAAATATAGCCTAATTGGGCTAATTTTGGGTAATTTTTCCCCATTTGCTTATAGTATAATCTGATAAACCCTGGTACTTTTCTTTATTTTAAAATAATATGGATTTAAAGGAGCATTGGAAAATCCTGATAAACTATAGTTAACGAGCTATGCAATCTCTCTTGATCTAATTGCTCGAAAATAAATTATTTATCTCTATTTAAGGGTTCTTTAAAAATTAAGATGTATATTCCTGAATTGAAAACAAGTCTATTAAAATTTTGAATTAGTACAAGGCTTGGAAGTCTCGTGAAGATACAGTGAAAATAAATATAGTGTTGTTTAATTTCCAATATTGGCAAGCCTTAACTTTTTTCCGATTTCAACCGATTGGGAGACATTGAGTGAGCGGGGGGGGGGGGGTTCACCGAGAAGTACAAAGTTTGCGGGTTGTGAAGTCACAGATTTTTTTATACCTTTCCAGGCCAGTGAATCTTCCATCAACCTGTATTGAGCAGTTATTTAGAAACGTGAATTGAAATTTGATTCGTGAATTCAAAAAATTCTTAGAAAATCCTTCTTTCATTTTAACTTGTTCGATAGACTTTTACTTGCTCAGGTCATAGAATCTGTGGTTATTTTAAGTTTATATTAGGTTAATTATCGAAGAGATTGAGACGAATTTCTTCCCAGTTCTAGTATAGTTTTGCCTTATTTAAACGTCTTAATCTCATGTCTATTTCAGCCTTGAATCGCGTAATGAAGTCGAATATTAGAATTGCCCTTGGAAAGCAGCTTTAAATTCTACTGCTATTCCTAGGGCAGGGATTTACCAACATATTATCCTAGATCATTATTACAGTATCAAACTTTCAAAGATCGAGTATATCGATCTTTGTAAGAGTAAGTATATCGAGTGGCGCGTGGAGGAACTGTTTAGAACGTTAGAGGGACTGTCCCACGCGTGACAGAGCTGTGTGACACATATGGCGCTCCGAGATGTACACCATGTGGCAGAAAGTGGGTGGCCCCTCTTTAAGGTTAACCCGATAAATTTTGAATAATAAAACTGCAGTTCTGTCCTTTGAATATTTTATACCGAGTGTACTTTTGTTTATTGAATTCGTAATTTTCAGTATGCGTAAAGTGCTTGAGAATCGTAGCTTGTCCGATGAAGAGCGTATGGATGCCCTTGAGAATCAACTGAAAGAGGCCCGATTCTTGGCAGAAGAAGCTGATAGAAAATATGACGAGGCGAGTTGGGACTTGAGAGACGCATGATTAGAATTACTAACATTATACGTTTAGTCCATCTAACTTGCTTGAATTTGGTTTCAGAACCTAGTCTCTTATTACAGTCATAAGATGGCTGCTTGAGTTGCCACAAATCCCTTCTAAAATAATATTAAAATAATAAATATGAAAAGACAATATTATATTAAAATTATGATTATTTTAAATATTAGTAATATTGAAAAAGGGATAGTATTATATTAAAAAAGTGCTGGCTCAGTTTTGAAAGTAAAATTAGCTTCTCTTGTTAGTCGAAAGTACCAGGAGACTTCGCTGTCTAAAAAGAAAGAAAGTTTTCAAATCTCTTTTGCGAAACAACTTTAATTGTATTTTCTGTTAAAGTAAAACCATTAGGGTTTTGGACGTCTGGGTATTTGTAACGCCATTCATAAGAAATATTTCTATCTATACATTTATTGTACAAAATATTATGAAATTTTTGTAATATCTTTCGCAAAATAACTCTAATTTTGTTTTATCTTATTCCCTGTAGAAACTAAAATCACTAGGGTATTGGACGTCGGGGCATGTGTGACGTCAGTAATATGAAAATTGTTTACTGAACTGAAGGACCTAAACAAATTTTCCTGAAGATATGATGTATCTAGATCATTTTTTTTTACTGGGAAGCGGTGGTAAGCCAATTTTCGGGGAAAATTACAGTGTCGTTTTCAAGAAAAAACTAACAGATAAATAAACAAACATATAACCCTATACAATTATTATTAAAAAAACTAAATTAACCTCTTTTGCAAAACGACTTTAATTTCGAATATTTGTGACGTCATTCATATTAAAAAAGGTTTTTCGAAAATTAAGGGCATGAAGGTAATTTTACAATGTCGTGACCTATTTCAATGTTTTTTTGACACCGGAAAATGGTAGCACGCCAATTTTGAGGAAAAATTACCGTGCTGTTTTCGAGAAGAAAATCACAGATAAATGGAAAAAATGTACAATTTTCTTATACAATTTTTTTTTAATTAATAAAAAAAATTTTTAATTAGTAAAATTTCTTGATCTCTTTTGCAAAACAACGTAGTTCCTTTTTATTTTATTCGTTGTAAAAAGTAAAACTATTAGGGTATTGGTCATCTGGGTATTCGTAAAGTCATTCATATGAAAAATGTTTTCCCAAGGTTAAGGTCCTAAACAAATTTTCTCAAGGTCATTACCTATCTAGATCGTTTTTTCACACCAGAAAGTGATAGTATGCCAATTTTTAGAGAAATTATAGCACTGTCTTCAATGTAGTTTTTTCAAATAAATAAATATATCAGTATTTTATAATTATTGTTCGCTTAATAAGGTTAGATTTGAAGCATCTATTTATTTATCTAATACGGAATGCATTGACTCCCGTCGAAACCTAACTGTAATCTATAAGGGAATGTGAACTAGTGTTGTTACATTGCAGCGGGAGTTTTTAGTAGGACTCCTTAAATGTCCTTAAAAAAATAAAGAAAATTACGGTTAATTATTTGTCAACTTAAAAAAAACAACAACAAGTGGATCGTAGTTGTTTTATGCTGCAAAAAGAAAGAAAGTATACTTATGTGTACCTCCCCCCCCCCCCAAGAAAATATATTGCCTAAAATGTAATATTTTGTATTTTTGATTCCCGTCTGAAACAATTCACAATTCAGTTTTATGTTTCACTCATCAGGGTTAATGCTAGGATTGCCACTAATATGTTAAAAAAAAACAGGTAAAAATGTCCGTTCAATTTTGAAAGTGAAAGTGAATGTCTGGTCAAAGTGATAAATTTTGGTCAAAATGATGTGTTCGATTTTGTAATGCATAGATCTCGCTTGTATGGGATTAAATAAAAAAAACAAGTTTTTTTAACTGAAAGTAAGGAACGACGTTAAAACTTAAAACGAACAGAAATTATTCCGTATATGAAGGGGGCTGTCCCCTCCTCAACGCCTCGCTCTTTACGCTAAAGTTTTTTTATTGTTTAAAAACATAGAGTTGTGAGAAAGTCAAACTTTAGCGTAAAGAGCGAGGCGTTG
>JAQQPU010022617.1:0-13865 GCA_029168905.1 Artemia sp. Kazakhstan ARC1039
CAGACATAAAAAACGAAACAAAATGTATTTCTGTTGATAACAGAATATCTAATGAAACACCTATAAACATATTGATGCTTTAGGTTAGATTGTTGTATCTTTGAAGCTTCTTAGTCACCAGTAGCATGGCATCACTTGATTGCTCTCAGGTTTTGACTCGCTGTGAGTTACTGACATTACTGATAATACGAAGTTAGATATTGTGATGATTTCGTTTTTGCTTTTTATAGATTTTTCAAACGGTTCGCCTCAATCTGTGACTTGGATGGCTGATGAAGTGAAGAAATTGAATATGCAGTTTGAAAGACCTATATTGTTGGTAGAACTAGAACGCTCCAAAGACCCTAAAAACAAGCCCAAGATGAAACCCTTAACAAAGTACCTGGCGAAACTAAATACAAAACTTGGCAGTGCCAATACTCGTATCTTCCATTCTAGCTCGCAAGGTATATTTTGTTGTTCAGTCTTAATTCTAAGCATAAAGTTTAGTGGATTTCTATATGGACATAAGCTATAAACTTGTACCCGAATTTTGGAAATTAATTCGATGGGGGGTGGGAGGGGGATATAAATGAAGCTCTTAACTAACTAAATGCAAACTTGGCAGTGCAAATACTCGTTATTTCTATTTTAGCTCGTAAGTTAATTTCAGCCGTTCGATCTCAATTCTAAGTTTAATGAATTGCCATCCACCTGCCGTAAAATTGTTGCAGAATTTTGGAAATTAATTTGGTGGTGGCGGGGTTTTAATTGGAACTCTTAAGACCTATTTTTTATCCACGAAGTTTTGTGGAGACATGTGGATATCATTTTAAAGGGGAATCCTTTGCGTTTACTTAATTCTTCAAATTTTTGGTGTGACCCAGTTACTTTTATAAGATGTAAATTAAACAAAAGTCGGCCCTGCTTGGTGGGTGGTAAATTTCTTGTATTTTTTTTTTTTTTTTTTTACATACTCTGTTCTAATACATTATTGGTTTTGATCACTCAGTAAACCAAGAATCTTAACAATTTTAAATTTAATAGCAGTGTTTTAATGTTAGGATATAGAGATACAAAGTATGGAGGTGAAGGTGGAAGGGGGGAAAGCCCTCTTCAAATATTAAGCAGTTCTACATTATATTTTCCTTAAAGCAAGTTTCTTCTAAATAAGTAATTATCACATAAAATTGTAAACTGTTAAATATTGTTCAATACATCATATGTTGGGTTTGAAATGGTTTTCCCACCCTTCCTCTGTTGATAAGGAAACAGCGTCTCTTTACTTAATTTGAGGGGGGGGCGGTATGATTGGAACTCTAAGAACTATTTTTATCAAGGGATTCTCGTGAAGACATGTGGATGTCATTCAAAGTGGAAATTAAAAACAGAAAGAACAAAAAATATAAATACAACAAACGGGTCTATGGCCAGTAAATGAAAACGAAGAAAAAAAACGAATATTTCGCCCGTATCAAACAAGGCGTCTTCAGCGTAGAGAAAAAAATAAACTAAAACTAAAAAATATCCATAAAACTAAAATAGACTCACCTAAAAATATAGTATACAATTGCTTAAAATTTAGAATTTGGAAACCAGCGTGAAACCACCTCACAAAAATAACTGCTGAAGACGCCTTGTTTGATACGGGCGAAATATTTGTTTTTGTTTTTTTCTTCGTTTTCATTTACTGGCCATACACCCGTTTGTCGTATTAATTTTCTTTTTCTTTGTGTTTTATTTCATGGCTGGCCAGTTCGGCTTTAGATCTTTTAAAGTGGAAATTCTTTGCGTTTTTCTTATTTCTTCAAATTTTTAGTATGTGCCTGTTATTTTCAAACGATTTAAATGAAATAAAGCCACCCTCTATAATAGTGGAACCTCCTTAATAATAACAACCTCCTTAATGGTTGATAAAATTTTTGATTTTGTTTTTTTCCCAGTTGGTTCTAATACATATTTGATTCTAATCCCTCAATAAAGAAAATCTTGGAAGTTTTAGATTTAATGGACATATTTTGATGATGTATCTGATGACACATTATGAGGCATAGAGGTACAGAGTATGAAGGTAAAGGAGGAAGCTGAAGAAGTTTAAGGAAGCCGAAGGACTGTTTAAAGATTAATTTTTATCTTTATAGTACTTTTTATAGTACTATAAAGATAAAGATAATATTAAATATTTTATAGTACTTGAAAACAGTTTAATCTAATCAAATAATCGTCACATAAAATATTAAAGTGCTACATAACACAATGCTTCATCTAAAGAGAGGTTTGACTTAGTTTTCCCTCGCTTCTTCTGCTGCTCAGAAAACTGCGTCTCTTTCATTAGCATTTTATTATTTTATTTGTAATAGAGATTTCATAATTGATTGCATAGATTCATCGTTCTCTTAGAGCTGCAGAGGCAATGGGTCCTCTTAATAAAGCTGTTCGATTTTTTTATCTTTCTTTTCTGTTGCTTCATCTAAAGAGAGGTTTGACTTATTTTTCCCACGCTTCCTCTGCTGCTCAGAAAACTGTGTCGCTTTAATTAGCATTTTATTATTTTATTTGCAATAGAGATTTCATAATTGACTGCATAGATTCATCGTTCTCTTAGAGCTGCGGATGCAATGGGTCCTCTTAATAAAGCTGTTCGATTTTTTCATCTTTCTTTTCTGTTTTTTCGGATTGTTCTGTTTTAGAACTGTGTTATATAAAAAAAATAAAACAGGCCTAGCTAGGTCAGTATGCAGAAATAGGCTGATTTAAAAATGCGCAATAAATTACCAAATAAGGCCTTTTGTCAGAGTTGTTCTTGTATTTTTGGCTCAGCGTGAAATAAAATGGAAAAAATGAATTTAAGAAAATACAACCCATTTTAAATTTATGTTTTAAGGACTAAATTTAGGATTTTCCGGACTAAAAGTAAATGTCTTTGACTGTTTTTTCTTTCCCATCTTTTCTTCGCACTCTTTGGACTTTTTGGAATTTTAAACATAATTTGAAGTTACGGTTTGAGGTGTCGTTTAAAAATATCTTTACCTGAAATCATTTCTTAACGGGTTTCCTTGCTCTTTCTCCCGGTTATCCTTACTCCTGTACATTTAATTAGCAAACTTACAATGAATTTAAATTATCCTTTATGGTATGTTCAGTACCACCATTCTTTAAAACATTTACTTGACCTGAAAAACATTAATATGAACCTTTTCTCCCCAATCAAGCAAAAAATCATGAATCTTTTTTTTCCATCATGGTTTTATATGTTGATATTTATATAAACTGTTTCTCTAATGTTTATCGTTCAATTCTTTTGCTATTCTATGCTATCAATTTATTATACTATTATAATGAGCTTTTAATATATCAGTATTCCTTTTATACAGTACTCCATAGAGTATACTATTTTGACCATTCACCGTTCTTCCATGGCCCTTTTGCTGGCTGAGAGACCATTTTACCAGTGTGTGTGAACTTTTCATTACATTCATAATGATCTATCTAGACCCGCTATCATGGTTGTAGCAATAACTGCAGCCTAGTAAAATCCGAACCACGGCCAATAAGTAACCAAAAGTTTAAAAACACGTTTTGAAAAAAAATAAACTGTCTAGTTAGAAAATTACCATTAATTACTTATTCAGGCATGATAAATATTATTTCAATATGTCTTTATTGTAAAAGCTTCATTATGAAAGCAAATTTATTGGTTTTGAAAATAATCTGAAAACCAGTGGCGTAATTTCGTCAATATCCGAAGGGGGGGGGGTAAGTTGGAGCCAATTTTTCCAAATCAGGTGAAAATGACAGTGAAAACTGAAAAATGAGCCATATAGTACCATAAAGGTAAAGATACTCTAAAGAAAACTGACCCGTTTCTTTGAATGCTTGAATTATGCAGGCTTATCTTAGTTTCAACAAGAATTTTGAAGACTAAAATTGCTGCGGCTAAGGCAGGAAATGAGTTCAGTAGCTGGTTTCATATTAAATCAGGAGTTAAGCAGGGTTGAGTTCTATACCCATTTGTATGGATCATTTTGATGGACGATGTCCTAATTAACACAGTAAAGGTAATGGGAGAACACAGTGTCAAATGGGGAAGTAAAACTTTCCTAGACTTAGATTTTACTGGTGATTTAAGCATCCTATATGAAATTGTTAGAAAAATGAATGAAGTTTTAAGGGTTTTGTGAGTTCAAGGTGCAAATAGGTTTGAAAATTAATGTCAAGAAGAATAAATTGCTAAGACTAGGACTAAGTGAAAGTGAAAAGATGATGTTGGGTAACAAGAAGATTGTTCATTTGTACAGCTTTGCTTTCCTAGCCAAGACCCGGGGTGTTTTTTCACAGTTGAAAAAAGTTTGGAAGAATAGGCATATAATTCTGCAAACCAAGATTAGAATATTGGAAGCTAAAGTGGTGACGGGAGTTAAGTATGGTTCCAAAGCATGAAGTGCTCCAAAAATGGAGGTGGATTTGTTAGATGTTTTCCAGAGAAATTGCCTAGGGATTGTTTTGGTTATCCGACTGACTGTCCGTATCTCAAACAGTAACCTCTACGAAAAATGTGGTTCAGTCCCGCCTTTTAGGGCTATAATGTGAGAAAGGTTGAGATGGCTATGAAATGTTCTGTGGATGTAGGATGACAGATTGCCAAAGACTGTCCTTGTCGGTGAACCGTCCAGAGCCAAACGAAAAGCAGGTCGTCCCCAAATGGGGTGGGAGGATGCAAGGACATTCAAATCAATCATTACTAAAAAAAAACATTCAGCAATAACCCTTAGCATTACATAGTTTGCTAAGTTTAAATTTTCTCTTACTAGGGCTTGGAGGATACCGCAGGATCGCCGAAAGATGTTTACTGGTTTGACTAAAAGCTATTGCCTCTTATAAATTCGTCTTACAACTCCTACGTAAATGGCACTTTGTTGTCACCTTTTCTGGAATGGAATGTCTGGGAAGCATAGCGAAGACACTATTCTAATCTAAATGGTAGAATATCCTTAGCTGGAGGTTCACTATTCCTCCTCTTATATACTCCCCCTCCCCGTAGCAAGTGAAAACTAAAAAAACCGCCGTGAAAAAACTTCCTTATAAAATGCCTTATATCTGAAAAAGCTGTTTTTCACCTGTTTTTCATCCCCCGTAGCAAGTGAAAACTGAAAAAAAACTCCGTGAAAGAAAACTAATAAAATGGCGTAAACCTGAAAAATCTGTTTTCACTGTTTTCACCTGTTTATCACTCCCTGTAGCAAGTCAAAACTGAAAAAAAACCTAATAGAATGCCTCAAACCTGAAAAAAGCTGTTTTTCACCGTTTTTCACCAGTTTTTCATTCCTAGTTGCAAGTGAAAACTAAAAAAATGGCCAGTGAAAAAAAAATATCTAAAGAAATGCTGTAAACCTGAAAAATCTGTTTTTCACCATTTTTCACCTGTTTTTCACCCCCCGTAGCAAGTGAAAACTGAAAAAAAGGTACAAAAAAAACTGCCTAATAAAATACGTAATGTAAACCTGAAAAACCTGAAAAAAGCATAAATCTATGCTAGCTCCTTAATATGAACTCTCTGATGTTCGTCTTCTCGGGAAATAAAGTATTTTTTCTTCATTTATAGATGAATCTGCTGCTATTATAGGCTTCTTAGCAAAGCGTGAAAGTCACAAAGGTTATGGTACCAAGGATTTTTCCTTATCTGGCAAAGAAGAATGTATGGTTAATTTTTTCCTCTGTATTCCCGGTGTACCTTTTATTACAGCTCTGTCTTTAGTCAAATATTTCAAGTCGATTAAAGCATTTTTGGCAAGGTAATTTTTTGATTTATAATTGTTGTTTATTTGCTTCATTTGCCAGTAGTTTCTCTGATTTGCTTTTGCAATTTTGTATTTTGGCTAACACGTGTGCCTATATACATATTTATATATACACTATGTAAATATGCCTATATGTCTATATATATGCTGAATCGAGTTTGTCTCTTATCGTCCTTTCGCTGAATTGCCGCTATCGTCCTTTCGCTGAATTTCCGTCTAAACAAGTATGCCAAAAGCCTAGGAACAATTTTAAATTTGGTTCTAAGTTGCAAGGCCTCTAGGGAATTTTTCTGCATGTTTCTTTGCTAGATCAACCATGGACCCTTTGCATTAAACATATAATTTTTATTCTATACATTTTAGCTATTAAAGAGAAAAAATTTGAAATTTAATCCTGAAAAATTTGGAACCATGGCAATTGGAATATATGGAGATTCGGAACATTTGGAAGATATGAAACTTTTGAACTTGATAATTTGTAATTTGGGAAAGCATTTCTTGCTTAATCGGAGATTCTGCCAGAATTCAAAATTTAGAATGTTTGCTAAATGAAACTGCAAAGGTCAATACGGCAGGGAACAGTAAAATCGGTTTCATATGTCCCCATTGTTACCAACGATTTCTGTTATTAAGAATTCTTGAAAACAAATTAATTAGGTGGCAAAATAAAAAAGGACCTTGAAATGTAAGTATCTAAAATTGCAGGATGAGATTGTTGCTTCTATATTCGTGGATTTACGGAAAGCGTTCGATACTATCTGCAGTATGATTTGAAGTGAAAAATTGTCGAATTATGCTATATGTGATCGGGCTAAATCGATAATTTTGTCATATTTAAGTGATAGATTTCAGATTATTGAGGGGGGGGGGGGCGAAGTTATATCACCGTCCTCGAACCAGTCAATTCAAATTGGAATACCCTAAGGTTCAATTCTAGGCCCTCTGTTGTTTTTAATCCATGTTAATGATATTAGTAATTCAGTCGTGTATCTAGGGCTGACCCTTCTCTTCGCTTTTGACACAGCCTCTACTGTTTCCGGAAATGATGAAGACCGCGTCAATTCGGCATTCTATAGACTATTAGCATGGTTTAAAGCAAATAGGCTAGCTCTGAAGACTTCGAAAACTTCGGCTATGGTATATTTGCCTACACCACGGGCACTTTCATGTCTAAAGCTGATTAAGTATTCTGTGTCAAGTACAGAGATATAACGTGTTGATATTATTGGTTATCTAGGTTTGCTGTAGCCGTCCTAGCTGAGTGGCTATCGCTCCAGACTTGAAATTCTGAGGTCAGGGGTTTGAGTCCTGGTGTCGCTGGTTATTCAGTCTTGAACGGAGGTCAATAATTTGACTCTGGAAGCTCATCCACTGTCGACCCAACTCTAAATAGGTACATGAAGAAATATAGGGGGAAAACCCGGGACGTGTCGAATGATTTGCCCCTAACCACGCATTGCGCTCCCGGCTGAAGGCATTGAATCAGAAGATTGTTACCTTTGCAACGCAAACGCGAAAAAGCTTTCTTAAGTTTTAAGTAGGTGTGCTAGTTGACTCAAACTTAAGTTAGAAGCTACATAATAATAGTGTTGGGTGGAAGCTTGGAAGGAATGTGGGTATTATGCACCGTAAGAATTCATTTTGATGCTTGAAGCTCTGCGTTCTATTTATTTTGCTCTTGTTACTAAATTACTGTCCACTTATTTACTTGAATCCTTTCAGATCACATTTAATTCAGCTTCAGAGGCAAGAAAATTAGGCACTTCGTTATAGTTTTCTTCCTTCCCAGCGTCTTTTCTCACTAAGTACTCTACGAAGTGTATAAATTGTATATTGAATATTCTTCCTAGCAGTTACTTTTAGTTTGTCATTGTCCTATGGGAAGGATTTGTATTATCATTGCGACGCTGTCAGTAATTGGCTATCTACGCAGTGTTGCCGACATAACATCGTCAGTGCTATATTTTTCGGTTTGCCCTAATTTGAGACGAAATACCCGAAAAAAAGAGGGTAATTTTCCTACCCAGCGGGCAGTAGAGGGAGGGTTACCCGTCGCAAGAGCCGGTTTACCCGCCGGGAGGAACCTTCCTTAAATTGCGGGAGTTAGGTGAACGGGAATCGTCGCTTCCCCTCCTCTGTAGATAATTATACACTCTTGGATAATTATTAACTTGCCCTACGGATAACAACTTGTGCTTGCTAACGGACTGATTACGGAATAGATACGGCAGTGACGTAACCATGGCTGGGTACATTTATGTTTATGTGCCGGTATTGAACTTTATAGAAACGGCATTGCGATATCAAGGTGCTGTAACGAAAGATGCAACAGTGACTACAGCGGTGAAGTTTTTTACTAGGGAGGCTATTCGTTAAGGCCACGAAAAACTGAACGAGATAGCATATAGTTTAGATGAACAGTATGTGAAAGAAAGACGTAGTCAGGCTTTGAGAGAAACGCTAGTAAGTGACATGTATGATACTGTGAGAGTATTTAGCTCTCTCCCTGAGTTTAAGACGCACTTCACCGTCTGGAAATTATCCGAAATACCGAAAAGTCCACAAGACACTTTTACAACTTTGTGTGTGAAAGTTAAAGAATGCACGGATAAGATTGACAGCGTTATGGAACAGTGTAAATCTATGCTTCCGTCTCAGAACGTTTGGCCCCCTCTCCCACAACCCGCAAAATCTTTACACCGGGTTTTCATCGCCAATATACCTACCTCGGAAATAAACTCCTATTCCAAGCAGAAGTAATTTGTTGAAAGACACGCTAGTGACGGAGGCATTGATAATATCCAACAAAGTCCGGTCTGGTTGCTTACATGAACAGTCCTAAATCGGCAGCTACACTCGCCAACTCCCTCAAATGCTTTCCTAATATAAGTGCTTCTTTTCGTGAGGAAAAGTTCTTTGTGATCGCCAAGTATGTACCCCTTGCCACAACAGAATATGATATCCTCTCTGTCAACCCCAAACTAGTCAGTGCAAAACGATCTGAGACAATCAAACTTACCTTTGCTGATGCCGATTCACAAAAAGCAGCAATCAAATGTGGATCATTCATTGATTACTCACATAAAAGTCTTTCCATTCAGACAGATTCCCTGGCGCTGTGTCAGTCATTTGATCATCTTGCCAAAGATTGCACTAGCAGCATGCGATTCAAACAGTAAAGTGCGCTCTGTGCGTCGAGCCTAACAATACCCATCCTAGCTTTAGTCTACAGTGTCTAGCAGTCCGACGAGTAATGCAGAAAGCTTATCCACAGTCCAGAAAATGAATGAACTGTCCATATTTTGCCGAAATGTTTACGGCCATAATGCTGCCACATTGGACTACGTCAAGAGCCTGTGCCATATATTGTTGTTTGCGTCCAAGAACACATGTTAACTACCGATAACTTTGGACTATTACAGTCGATTCCTAATAAATCTGCGCATATTCACAAGGCAAAGCGTTCCAGCGCCAGGGGTCGCCCATTTCTTGCGTAATCGGAGATGCTGCCAGAATTCAAAATTCAGAATATTTGCTAAATGAAACTGCAAAGGTCAATAGCGCAGGGAAAAGTAAAATCTGTTTCAACTGTCCCCATTGTTACCAAAAATTTCCGTTATTAAGAATTCTTGAAAACAAATTAATTAGGTGGCAAAATAAAAATAGGACCTTCAAATGTAAGTATTTAAAACTGAAGATCAAAGACAAAAGATGTAAACATCTAAAAGAGGATAGATGAAGCTATTCCTTGGATTTTTATATTTCATTCTCAAAATATATCAACAATTTCCTCCAAAAGGAACATGAAACTTCGGAGAATTTTGACCTGTTAGAAGAAAATCCAAAGTCGTTTAAGTCAAATCGGTTTATTCTATCCATCAAGACGCAAGTGGCAAATCAATAACTTTGAGTTGGGTAGAAAGCCATTTTATATTGTTTTTTTGCCCCCTCTGTTGAAATATTCGTACCCAGTCGTTGAATTTTTAAACCCCCAGTTTGCTCAATTCAGAAAAATCCAGACAAACTATAGGTTCTTTACTGAATTATGGAAAAGATAGGATTCCAAAAAAAAACATAAAAAGGAGTGCATAAAAAATGCCGTGTTCTTTTGCTAAATTTTATGTAGGAAGGACACAACAAAATTTAGAAAATAAATTGCAGCCACATAAAAATGTCAAAAAAACAACAAACAACCAATACAAACTAAGGCAAAAGAAATATCAATCAAGCATAAAATTGGTCAATATAATTTTAACGCATTAAAAATAATCCATGTCCAAGAACTAAAATGGATTTTATGTGATTAGTGGCAAAATAAAAACAGAAGAAGAGGGGGGGGGGGGTATAAAACGATAATATTTTATTGCAAACAATTGTCATATGCTAAAAGGAAAAAATAACCGAATTCGTATTCTAAGTCAAATACTGTAAAAATAAAAAAATCAATTGAAGTCAAAATGTCAATTAACAGTCAAAATAATATTTACAATTAAAGAAAGGATTGTGCAAAAGTTAAAAAGAAAATAGAGCTCAAATAAGTATCACAAATGGGCCAAAAAAAATGGCCATAGATAAAAAAAAAAGTGATCATAATTAATCAACTAAAATAATGGATGAGTTCTTAATGAAAACGCTGTTTTTGAGACAAATAATTGGGATATAAGGTTTGGAAAATTAAACCCAGTTTTTCAAACATCCAATGAAAAGTGAGCTAACTTTTAGGGGAATCTAAGGAAAACTCTCACGAATAAAACTTGAAAACGTATATTATTTGGAATCTGGTCATGCCTTCATTGCCTTTATCAAATTGCATCAATAAACTGGCATTACTAGTAGTTATGTTTCAGTTATGATTGTGTAGTATTTTCAAAAATGTTTTAAATTTCGTAAAGTTTTGGTTTACGTAATAAAGAAAGCAGTGAAATTCCAAGACTTCTGTAAAGCCATAAGGATACGTATTCGAAGGATACTGGCTAGAAGTATCTTTCACTGGAAGCCTATGCAGTATTGATTCGATTTCCAAGTATAGCCAGTCTTGCCAGCTTGCAAATCAGTTGCGCAATTTCGTCAAAATCCTGGGGGAGGGGCAAGGTTTGGGCCAATTTTTCCAAATTAAGTTAAAATGACAGTGAAAACTGAAAAATAAGCCATATATACCATAAAGGTAAAAATATAATAAAGAAAACTGACTCGTTTTTGCGGATGTGGCTTGGGGGGGAAAACTGAGGTCTGTGGGGGGGGAGGAGATCTGAGAGGGGCAATTGCCCCCATCCCTGCCCCATATCAAATTAGGCTCCTGTTACAAATATAGGTTTAGTAGCTTTCCATTAGTCGCTAATATGCCATAATGACGTTTGTCTTTTGACAACGTCAAATTTAATAGGCCGCAGCTAGTTGAGGGCGTCTTGTTAGTATCCACTATACAATTTGGCAAGTTCTTTTGGTTTTCTGGACTATTTTTGTCACTGTTATATTGTTTGGTCTGAGTTAGTATGTAGAATATAAGCTGAATCTTTAAAAATGTCCTTTTACCCAAAGTAGTTTATTTTCAAGCCTCAAGCTTGCATAATTCAGTAAAGAACCTATAGTTTGTCTGGATTGTTCTGAATTGAGCAAACTGGGGGTTTAATAATTCAACGACTGGGTACAAATATTTCAACAGAGGGGGCAAAAAAAAATATATAAAATGGCTTTCTACCCAATTCAACGTCATTGATTCGCCACATGCGTCTTGATGGATAGAATAAACCGATTGGACTTAAACGACTTTGGATTTTCTTCTAACAGGTCAAAATTCTCTGAAGTTTCAGAATCCTTTTGGAGGAAATTGTTGATATATTTTTAGCATGAAATATAAAAAATCGAAGGGATAGCTTCAATTATCCTCTTTTATATGTTTACATCTTTTGTATTTGATATGCAGTTTTAAATACTTACATTTGAAGGGCCTATTTTTATTTTGCCACCTAATTAATTTGTTTTCAAGAATTCTTAATAACGGAAATTGTTGGTAACAATGGGGACAGATGAAAAAAGATTTTACGTTTCCCTGCGCTATTGACCTTTGCAGTTCCATTTCGCAAATATTTTGAATTCTGGCAGCATCTCCGATTACGCAAGAAATGCTTTCCCAGGTTACAAATTATCATGTTCCAAAAGTTTCATATGTTCCAAATGTTCCGAACGTCCATATGTTCCAATTGTCATGATTCTTGCACTAGCAGCATGCGATGCTCCAGGTCTGCTGGACCCCACGAGAACAATAGAGAAAATTCATGCCATTCTCTTTGAACTTTGACTTTATTGAATATAAACACACAAATAAAACACAACTCCAGGGACTGATCAATGATCCCTAGGGCCTAAATGTAGCCCCTGGAGAACTTGAGTATTCATATAAATATTATCACTGATTATTGACAAAACAACAAAGTGTTAAATTGTGAAAAAAAAACACAGAAAAAGGGCACAATGCAAACAGTGAAGTGCGCTCTGTGCGTCAGCCTAACAATACCCATCCTAGCTTTAGTCTACAGTGTCCATCAATCCGACGAGTAATTCAGAAAGCATATCCACAGACCAGAAAATGAATGAACTGTCTATATTTTGCCGAAATGTTTACGGCCATAATGCTGCCAAATTGGACTACGTCAAGAGCCTGTGCCACGCATATAATGTTGTTTTCGTCCAAGAACACCTGTTAACTACCGATAACTTTGGACTGTTTCAGTCGATTCTTAATAAATCTGCGCATATTCACGAGGCAAAGCGTTCCAGCGCTAGGGGTCACCCTAGTGGTGAACTTGCGATATTCGTTGACGAAACCATCGACTGTTGCAAACTTGAGTCGTGTAATTTCTATATAGCAGTCGAGTTCCCAGGTCCCAGTGCTTTCGCGCTAGTCAATGTCTACCTACCGACTAACATGAACACGGATCGTAGTGAAAAACGATATGCTGAGGCTTGCGCTCGACTTGGAAGGCTACTCTCTAAGCTGGGAAATTCACGCTTTTTAGTCTGCGGTGATTTTCAGTGTGATCCTTTCTAGAAAGGAAAGTTACAAGACGTTCTTCAGGCATTTATTCCAACTGAATGATCCCCTTACATTAAAGATCAAAACTTCACGCTCATTCGCAATTCGGGAAGCACAAGCAATATTGATCATGTCTTTTCCAACTTTACCATTCCCTCGCCTATCCATGTGGATTCAGAACATACCACAAGCGATTATCTTGGTTTCAAGTTTCATGTTCCTTATGGTCGCGCTGTGAAATCAAAAAGTCCAGTTTACACAAAAAGACGCGAGTGGGAAAAGGTTAACCTCAGTTTGTACCAGTCGAAGTGTGACGAAATTCTGTGCAAAATAAAAGTCCTGTTCCAGCTCCTTGTTCATGGGTTTGGTGACACGATTGTACTCAATGCATACTGTGCTGAAATCACTCACGCGCTAAAAACTGCTGAGTCTGTAGCTGTACCTAGTGCACTTATCAGGGAAGGTACAAGGAAAAGGGGATGGAGTGGCTTTCCTTAAGTGAATCATGCGAAAAAGTTGTCCTGGATGTGGTATTCTGTGTGGCGTGAATCCAGGAAGCGAGGGCTGGTTTGATCTTCAACCTCTTTTGTAAAACAAAAAGAGAATACAAAGAATTTGTGGATGAGCTAAAAGTGAATGAAGCAGAAACTGCTTCGCAAGAGGCGATCCGTGACCCTCAAAAAATGTGGAAAAAGTTCAAAAGTTTTAAAATACAGCGGAAGCCTTGTGCCACGATACCTGAGAAGCAGTGGTTAAAAGATTATTCGAAGGTTTTCGGATCAAAAGATATTCCTTTGGAAAAGGAACATGATGAATCGCTTTAATAGCGTCTTGATCCGCATTTGAAGAAGAGAAATTATTTTGTGGTATCTAAGAGTGGCGTTTTGAGGGCTGTTCACCAGTTGAAGGGTAATAAGTTTCCCGGTTTGGATGGTGTCAATGGTAATCATCTGCGTAATGGTTCCCCGCTTTTGCTTCAATATCTGCGATTGCTTTTTCAGATCTGTTTTGATAGTGCCACCGTCCCCATCAAGAGATCTTCAATCTCTTTCGTA
>JAQQPU010022618.1:0-13864 GCA_029168905.1 Artemia sp. Kazakhstan ARC1039
AAAAAAAATGTGCTACATATTTTATTATACATATTAATATCATTGAACAACTTTGGATGTTTTGAATCTGTCTCATAAAATAATTCATCATGTTCTCTCTTGATAGTGAAGGTATTCCCTTCTCTTAGTTCATAGCCAGTAAAATAATCATTAATCTATGTTGAGTCATTCAAAATTTTTACTGTGGTGTCACCGTAAGGTTCAATGTGCGTTCCGTCTTTGGTATTAGTGGGCTCGTTTACTATATCTGTTAGTATATTATCAATGGTAGTGATAATATTCACCTGCGATTGATGTTGATAAACAAACTAATCACTCTGTTACTTATATTTTGATAAAGGATGTTGATAAATGATTTATTCACTCTGATACATGTATGTTGTCAATGTTATCCTATGTATCCGTCCAAGGATGTTGATAAAGAATTTATTCACTCTGATACATAGATTTTGTCAATGTTATCCTATGTATCCAACAAAGGATGTTGATAAAGAATTTAATCACTTCGATACTTATATTTTGTCAATGTTATCCTATGTAGCCGACAAAAGATGTTGATAAAAAATTTAATCACTCTGATACTTAGATTTTGATAATGTTATCCGAGGTATCCGAAAAAAGATGTTGGTAAAGGATTTATTCACTCTGACACTTATATTTTTTGAATACTATTCGATGTATCCGATAAAAGATGTTGATAATGATTTTATTCACTCTGTTACTAAGATTTAGTCAATGTTATCTGACGCGTCCAACAAAGGATGGTGATACAAGATTTATTCACTCTGATACTTAGATTTTGTCAATGTTATCCTATGTATCCGACAAAGGATATTGATAGAGAATCTATTCACTCTGATACTCAGATATTGTCAATGTTATCCTATGTTGCCGACAAATGATGTTGTTAGAGAATTTAATCACTCCGATACTTAGATTTTGATAATTTTATTCGTCGTATCCGAAAAAGGATGTCGGTAAAGAATTTTTTCACTCTGGTACTTAGATTTTGATAATGTTAACCGATGTATTAGATAAAAGATATTGATAATAAAGTTATTCACTCTGATGCTTAGATTTTGTGAATGTTATCCGATGTAACCAACAAAGGATGTTGATAAGGAATTCAATCACCCTTATACTTAGATTTTGATAATGTTATCTGACAAAAGATGTAGAAATAGAATATATTTGCTGTGATACTTAGATTTTTTCAATGTTATCCTATGTCACCGACAAAGGATGTTGATCAAGAATTCAATAACTCTACTGCTTAGATTTTGATATTGTTATCCGACTTATCCAACAAAGGACGTTGGTAAAGGATTTATTCACCCTGATACTTAGATTCTGATAATGTTATCCGTTGTATCAGTTATAAGATGTTGATAATAAATGTATTCACTCCGATAACTACATTTTGTGAATGTTATCCGATGTCTCTGTCAAAATATATTGATAAGTAATTTATTCACTCGGATACTTAGATTTTGTCAATGTTATGAAACGTATCCGACGAAAATCTATGCTAAAGAATTTCTTCAGTCTGATACTTGTTCCAGTTCAAAAGACTTAAATAATTTGCCTTTTTTAATCAGTTGAGCTATTGAATGAGCTTCGTCAAGATAAACTTGTAAAGTTTTTCTTAATCAGCCTTATGTGCTGGTACCCCCTCCAGAAAAGATAGGCATGCCTTATTGTCAATTTGATCTTATTCCTATAAGTAAAATCCCGATTCCATATCATCATGTGGTGAAAACTGTTTTTTTCAAAACAAATTTCGAAAAATCAGAGACAAATCTATAAAAATGAATATGTCCATGTTAAATGAGATGAAGCAGCTTCATGCAGTCCATCCATGGACCTTAATCTTTATATTCTCCTTTCATTAGGATATTCTATTTTATCTGCTGAATTTTATACCACCCACATTTCCCTAGATGTTTTATACATTATTGTTTAGAGTCTGAAAGTGTTCTCTTTTTAACTAACTCCCAATCTGCAATACATTTACTCCAAAATTTAAACATAATTTTTAATAATAAGGGCCCACTTCTTGTGTTCGATCACACAAGAAGTGTGATTTTTGTATCTTAACAAAGCCCCCTTCCCTCATTTATCATAGATTTTAAATTTTGTTTAATATCGTATCTAGAAAATCTAAATATCGGTTATTAAAAGGTCTAAAAATTTAACAACAGAAATATAGTAGGCCTACCATAGAGGCAGGTAAAAGGAAAAAAAAAATTTTTCAGTTTGAGGACTTCTTATATTCGAGTTTTGTGTTTTATGTTTCAGCAATGGTAGCATAGAGACTGTATCAAAATAATGTATGTAAGCTTTATTACCCTAAATTTTGGACGGAAGAAGACCACACAAAATTGGAATCCGCGAGCCATTACTAAACGAGTTGACGTGTAAATAAAACTGCATACATGGCTTCAAGGGTAATGTTTTTCAGAATTAGTGTTTATATAATGCATACATTAAAAAAACTTAAACGCTGCAAACGAATGCATTTTTACATATATATTTTGTTACTATACATTTGATATAAATTTACGCTTCTTAGCTGTCCTAGTCATTGAAATTTTCCTGTCTAGATTATGCTAAAACTGTGGTAGGACCTTTTTCAAAATTAACAAAAATTTCATTTTATTTTGGACCAAAAGATAAAATGAAAGCCCCATATTTATGAATTTTTTAACCCCTTCACGTACAAAAATATGCGTGATTTCGTAAGGAGTATAATTGCTTCTGTCAAGAAAGAAGAAAATACAGCCCAGGACTTAGTCAAGGCTCTAAAAGTAATTTCGTTGCTTACAGGTACCATAAATTATCAAAATCTGCAAGCCATTTCTTAAGGAATAGAGGGCAGGGGCGTAATTTGCTATGTGGCAGAAGGGGCAACTGCTCCCGCTAGGTCCAATTTTGTCCCCCCCCCAACCTCAGAAAGTCCACCCAGCTGAAATTTAGTTTCTGCAAAAAATCTTGTCACTAAGATAAGCCAGCATAATTCAAGTATCCAGAGAAACAGGCAGTTTTCTTTAGTATATCTTTGCTTTTATGGTAATAGATGGATCATTTTTCAGTTTTCGCTTTCATTTTCATTTGATTTGAGACAACTGGCTTCAACTCCCCCCCCCCCCCAGGATTTTGATAAAATTACGCCACTGACTGAAGGGCAAATAACATTGATTACGTGACTTCTAAGCAAGACAGTATCTGTTTGTTTTTTTTTGGGGGGGGGGTGGCAAAAAAATCGAAAATTTGTTTATATATATTTTCGTTGAGTATTTACGAGTCTTATAAAAATTTCATAGAGATTAAACTACCTCTGGATATGGCCTAGCTTCTGAGAAAATATTTCATTTTTTAACGAGCAGGGAAAACCCTATGACAAATCAAGCTTGAATTTAGTTTTTAACGAAATTTTCTTTTAGCTGCTCAAGTATTTATTGTTTCAGCTAACCCCCTCCTCAGACGATTTCCGCTCAGAAAAATCCTCCACGCTAATTAAATTTTGTACCATGAGCAGAAAACTACATAACTTAAACTTTTTTTCCTTTCTGACAAGAAAATAATTACGATATTTCAAAATTCCAATCACAGCTATTCTGATAAAACTATTCCCGAATGTCTCACGAAATATTCCATTGTTCATTTTTAAATCCCATCTTAAATTCCTAGCCAATTACGGACAAAGGAGAGAACGGCTGCAACTTCTTCTGATCATACATTCCTTTCAAATGATAAACAAATACCAACCTGACAAATTTCAAAGTAAGAACAAAATTACTACTTTGTTTAATATAAAAGTAGTACATTTCTTTTTCCTGAAAATAGAAGAGATTTGAATATTCCAAAATATGCTTGACAAATTTCAAAGAACAAAAGTTTTAGTTTGTTTTATAATACAAGAGTATTACATTCCTGTGGAATATCGAAAAAGGAGAATTAAATACTTGACAAAATGCTATGAAACTATTGGATCATTTTAGCACTTAATAGGGTATGAAGCGATGTCAGAAAACGATTTGGTCCAATCATTGATTAGGCTTTTATGTTCAGAAGCGAAATCAGATGTGTATCTTAGTGAAAATTTGTTTTTTTGTATCAGTCAATTGACAGTCTAGAGTTAGTCCATAACCAGTCTATTCTGAGTCTTGTACGTGTCATAATAAAGACTATTGAACCGTTCTTATCATATACTTGTACACTCCTGCTTACTCCCATGTAAGTGACAATACATCTATTACTTTCTTATTTGCGTTTTTATATGTTAGTATCTCGCTCAGTAATTGGTAATTAGTCTCCTGTCTCCAAAATCGCTCCCTAAGGAATCTGAACCTCATGAACCATTGAAAAGAACCTTAGTTAAGTGACGACTCTAGATGATATGGCTATGTCTTTATGCTAAGGGTTCTTTAACAGTAAAATTGAGAGTCGGTTAAGAAAATAGAAATGAAGTATATTCAACAATCTTTCAAGTGAAATTCCCCATAATACAATTATTTACACAAAATACACCCACTATCATTTTCCTTAATCAAAATAACCTCATTTCTTAAAACTACCAGTTTGTTTAAAATCAAATCTGACTCATTCTTTTTGTTTTCCTCCGTCAAGGTACAAAGCATTTTGCATAGAAACATTTGCTCCAATTTATTCATTTAAAAACTTCAACCAATTCTTACTCTCTTCTTACTAGTCAAACCACACATTCTTGATGACAACTAGTCATCTGTAAGAGTTTGCTAAATGTTAGATTCCTTCTTAAATGTTTTGTATTCTAGCCATAGTTCAAGTGATCTCTATTCTTTTAATTTTCAGAAAAAAATTCAAAATCAGTAACCCAGAAATTAATCAGCGAAGTAACGACCCTTAACAGAGAGACATGAAAACACTACCTTAATAAACATACGCCATGCCTTTAAAACTTGTTCATTTCCGAATCCACCTATTATTCAAGTTGAATTGTATGCTTTTTGTGTGTTGACACAGTTAGCCCCTCAAAGTCTTATTCAAATGAAAGAATGCTAAGGGGAATTTTTCGGACTGAATCGTCTGTAAGCAATTTTATAGGAAGGGGGATTGTCAGCGAGGAGGGAACTGTCTAAAGAGGATTCGACGAGGAGGAGGTCGATTTCACATTGGATATAATTTCAATGACTTTTCCGTGAGAACGAAGGTCACCCCTCAATATAAGAAAGAATGCCCCCTTCTTATTACCATGATCTTTACGCTAAAGTTTTAGTGTTTGTACCAGTTTATTAATTGCGTTTACTGAAACACAGGGGCTTTTAATTAGAGTAGGAATCTTTTTTAAAGGTGCTAACAGTTTTAGTGTAAAAAGCAAGGTAATGAGGAGGGGGCAACCCTTAATATACGGAATAAATTTTTCAAAACTTATATCAAGTTCTTTATTAATCAATAAAAAAAAAATTGACAAAACTATCAAATTGATTACCCACAGTGAGAATAACTCGTGTGTGGGTTTATATACACTCAACAATAAATAACAAATACTATCTCCAGATACAGGAATAAAAAGATTGCTCTTCAACTCTCCGTACGGTAACAACAAACAAAATCCGCAAAAAAATCAAAATAACCAACTAAATAAAGTGAAATGAGGAGCATCCACCCCAGAAAATAAATCAAATTAATAATTACTGATTAAGTGATTCATTAATCTAATTTTATTATTAACCAATGAATTATTCAAATCTATAAAACTATGAAATTTATTCTAATTATATATAATACTATGCCTTGGTGAAAAACGGGACCTTTCAGATTTTATTAAAGCCTGACGGACAACAGAACTGCCACGGGTCCAATATGCATGCAAAACCTGATTATCATCCTGAAAAAAATTATTATGCAAATAAAAATACTCAGGCAAAAGACCTTGAACGTGTTTAATCATATAAAGAACGAAATGGAAAGAAGAGAAAAGATCCAGTGGAAGGATATTTAAAATTTAATATATAGTTTTTGTTGACGATTTACCAGGGTAAGAAAACGGGCTAGGCAGGCAATTTTTCAATAGACGCAGAGCTTTATTTTGTTGCCTCTGAAGAGGAAGAATATGAGTTTTAAAAGTATTCAAAAAAATAATGGGACAGTAATTTATATATGAATGCACTAGAGAATGATAAAGAGATTTCAGGGCATATATTAATTCATATACTAATTTTATTTTAATGTTTTATGTATGGTGAGCCAAATTCGAAAATGTATTAGCTGAAAAAGTTCAGAAATTAAACAAAAATAAAACAAGTTTTTTTTTTTTAACTGAAACTAAGGAGCGATATTAAAACTTAAAAGGAACAGCAATTTTTCCGTATATGAAAAGGGCTGTCCCCTTCTCAAAGCCTCGCTCTTTACGCTAAAGTTTTATTATTTTAAAAAGTAGAGCTGTGACAAAGAGTCAAGATTTAGCGCAAAGAGCAAGGCCTTGAGGAGGGAACGGCACATCCCATGTACTGAGGTTTTTATAGAAGGCGTTGTCGTAGAAACTTCAAAAAAGGCCTATTTGATTGGAAATTCAAAGGGCTAGTGCCCTTTTTAATAGTCGAAAAAGATTGGAGGGCAATTAACCCCCTCTCGCGCCCATTTTTTCCCCAAACACATCAAATAAAAATTTTGAGATAGCCATTGTGTTCAGCATAGTTGATTTCCAGATAGAATTTATATTTTTGGGGAGGACACTCCCCCACAACCCTCAGTGCAAGGGTTTTAAGTTATGCCCTGGGTGCATATAAGGTTTTTATAGAAGGCGTTTTCGTAGAAACCTCAAAAAAGGCTCATTCAATTGGAAATTCAAAGGGCTAGTGCCCTTTTTAATGGTTGAAAGTGATTGGAGAGCAACTAACCCCCTCTGGCCCCCATCTTTTCCCCAAACACATCAAATCAAAATTTTGAGATTGCCATTTTATTAAACATAGTTTTAAGTTCTGGAAATTAGGTCTTTAAGGATGACAACTCCCCCACAGCCCTAAGGGCAAGGATTGTATGTTTTTCCCTGGGGGAATATAAGGTTTTGAATAGACAGCGTTGTCGTAGAAACTTCACAAAGGGCTCATTCAATTGGAAATTTAAGTGGCTAGTTCCCTTTTTTAATAGTCGAAAGTGATTTTAAGAAAACTGACACCCCTTCCACGCCCACCGTTTCCCCAAACACATCCAATCAAAATTTTGATATAGCCATTTTGTTCAACGTTGTTGAAAGTTTTGGAAATTATATGTTTGAGCAGGACACTCCCCCACAGTCTTCAGGGGCAAGGGTTGTAATTTATGCCCTGGGGGCATATATGGTTCTTATGAAAGGATTGCTTGTATAAACTTCAGAGTGGGCTCATTTGATTGGAAATTGAAATTTCTAGTTCACTTTTTAAGCGTCAAAGGATATTGGAGGGTAGCCAGCTTTACCCCACTCCCCCTCCCAAATGCATTTTTCCCAGACGCATCCAATAAAAATTTTAAGACATCCATTTTGTTAAAAATAGTTAAAAAATCATATAACAAAAATTCAGGTATCGACAAAACCCCCCAGAGCCCGGGGGCAGGTGTTGTAAGTTATGCCCTGGGGGCATATATGGCTCTTATGGAAGGGATGCTCGTATTAACTTCAAAGAGGCCTCATTTGATTGGAAATTGAAAGTTCTAGTTCAATCTTTAAGAGTCAAAAGAGATTGTAGGGTACCTAGCCCCCAACCCCTCCACGCATTCTTTTCCTTAAACCCATCCGATAAGATTTTTGAGGAAGCTTTTTTTTAAATAGTTCAAAGACCATATAACGAAAACTAATGGGTCAAAACAGCCTCCCAGGGCCCAAGCGCAGGTGTTGTATACTTTTTGAGGAGTACACTCTCCCACAGCCCTCAGGGCAAGGGTTATAAGTTATGCCCTGGAGGCATATAAGGTTTTTATAGAAAGCTTTGTCGTAGAAACTTCAAAAAGGACTAATTCGATTGGAAATTCAGAGGGCTAGTGCCCTTTTTAATAGTTGAAAGAAATTTGTGGGCAACTAACCCTCTCGCGCCCACCTTTTCCCCAAACACATCCAATCAAAATTTTCAGATAGCCATTTTGTTCAACGTAGTTGAAAATTCAGGACAACTCTCCAAGAGCCCTCGGGGCTTATAAGGTATTGTATAGACAACGTTGTCGTAGAAACCTCAGAAAGGGTTAATTCGATTGGAAATTTAAATGGCTAGTTCCCTTTTTAAGAATCGAAAGTGATTCTAAGGCAATTGACACCCCTTCCACGTCCACCATTTCCCCAAACACATCCAATAAAAATTATGATACAGCCATTTTGTTTAACATTGTTTAAAGTTCTGGAAATTATATGTTTGAGCAGGACACTCCCCTTACAGTCTTCAGGGGCAAGGGTTATAAATTATGCCCTGGGGACATGTATGGTTCTTATGGAAGGAATGCTCGTATAAACTTCAGACAGGGCTCATTTAATTGGAAATTGAAAGTTCTGGTTCACTTTTTAAGCGTCAAAAGACATTGGAGGGTAACCACCTTCCCCCCTCTCCAATGTCTTTTTTCCAAATGCATCCAATAAAAATTTTAAGATAGCTATTTATTTAAAAATAGTTCAAAGATCATATAACAGAAATTTTGGTGTCGACACAACCCGCCTGGGCCCAGGGGCAGGTGTTGTAAGTGGTGCCTTGGGGGTCTATGGGTCTTATGGAAGGGATGCTCGTATTAACTTCAAATAGGGCTCATTTGATTGGAAATTGAAAGTGCTAGTTCTATTTTTAAGAGTCAAAAGAGATGGGAGGGCACCTAGGGGGTGCCCTCCCATCCCAAAAGATACCCGAGGGCAACTAGCCCCCTCCCTTACCCCAAAAACACACCCTTTTTTCCCAAGCCCATCCGATAAAATTTTTATAATACCCATTTCATTAAAAATAGTTAAAGGGTCAGATAAGAAAAATTCCTGTGTCAATGGAACCCGCCAGGGCCCGGAGGCAGGCGTTATGAGTAATGCTCTAGGGGCATATATAGTTCTTATGGAAGAAATGCTCGTATAAACTTCAGAGAGGACTCATTTGATTGGAAATTGAAAGTTCTTGTTCACTATTTAAGAGTCAAAAAAGATTGGAGAACTAGCCCCCCTCCCTCTTCCACGCCCTAAATGCATCAGATAAAAATTTTGAGATGGACATTTTGTTAAAAATAGTTCAAAGTTCTGATAACAAAAAACTCTGGTGTCGACACCGCCCCCCAGGGCCAGAGGGTAGGCGTTGTAAGTTATACCATGGGGACATATATGGTTGTTATGGAAGGGATGCTCTTGTAAATTTCCAAGAGGGCTCATTTGATTGGAAATTGAAAGTCGTAATTCACTTTTTAAGAGTCAAAAGTGATTGGAGGGCAGCTAGCCTCCCCCCAAACTCCATTTATTTTTTCCCAGAGGCACTTCATATAGAAGGGGTCAGTAGTAAGTCATATAAAGGTTTCAACCCTACGCCTGAGGCATGAATATGTGTGTATATTTTCAAGTAATTGGGGTTACCAGGGTCATTTGCCTATTACAATGAACTCTACATGGGTTGGTAGACATGTTTTCTATTATGACACCCATTTTTGGAGGACAACCAGAGAGAGAGAGCGACGGTCACACTAACTACTTGATTAGTAGTTGGATTCGGATATAAGGAGTAATTTTCATTGTATTTCATATTAGTAAGAGAATTGAATTCAGAGAGAGAATAGTTTATTTGAGAGGATATTAGTGGAGAAAAAATGAGTGGTGCATTTACACTATTGGAGATTAATGATGGAACCGACAGCAGCAGCAGCAACGATATACGAGTACCTAATGTAGCTGTGGAAACAACCGCTGGCTGTAGACTATGTCTTGAATCGGACATTATGTATGCGAGATACCTGATATCATTAAGCAAATTTAAGCCGGAGGAGCAACTATGTTTTGCTGGAAAAGTGAATATTCTCCATATAAATAAACTTCGGTCAGCATTAGATGTCCTATCGAAATATATTGATGAGAACAAAATGCATCAGTGAATATTATTATTGTAATTATGTTCAATAAAAATGTTTCTAAATCAATGGTATTTTTTTTTTCTTTCTATAGTAGACAAGCGTATATTTTCTAGACTAGAAAAAAGAAATTCTGATTAGTCTGAAGTTGGTTGTGAGAGAGTTAGGACTCTAAAAATGGATAGATTCGAGAAAGAGCGAATCATGAGGAATCTAGTTCTTATGGAAAAACGTTTGATTCTAGATGATGATTTTCTAGAGTTGTCTATTCAAAGGAAGATATTTTCTCGAGGAATGCTTGTCGATATAATGAAAACTGATTCTCCATCATTAGACTATTGTATGAAGCTTCTACATCGTGGTCCAAATGCATTTACACAATTTATTGATATATTCATCACGACACGACAAAATGATATTGTGGATATGCTTTTAAACATTAGTTTAGAAATTTAGGACTTTTTTTCATAAGAAAGATGGTGCTCAAGGATGATTTACTCCTCTCTCTCTCTCTCTCAGACAATTTTTTTTTGTTGCTAGCTCAGTTTCATTGTGGCAGTGAGAGCGTTAACACATGACAAAATGTTCCATACATGTCCGTTATGTATGTACACACAGGGCAGCTGGTCATCATGTGAGAATTGCACAATGATTGAGGAGTATGATGAAAAGTGTAGATTATGCAACCCGTGTAAATTGCATAGAGGATATGCTATACAAATTAAAGGTTGTAATTCCTGTCTTGAAGAGGTGTGTGAGTATCATCCTAGAGGTCACCTATCCTCCAATTGTCATTATGATAAATGCAAGCAGTGGGAGAGTACATATCCCGGTATGATTGGAAAGAATCCTAACCGTGATTTTAGTTTATTGCTACGAGATTGGTATCGTCGTGGTTTTAGATTGTTCTGGGAGGAGGAACCGGGTCAACGATTCAACTGTTGGAACAACAAAAGAATATGGTTTCTACGTCATCGTTGTGAAGACACTGGGTGTTATGATTATAAGCCCACTGATTTTTATTTGGCTGTGACGGAATGTGATTCGACACTTGAGGACACTGTTTGTGAAATTGCTTCAAATAGGCAAATTGAAACATGTGAATTCTATAGAATGAATGAGAATAGTATCATTGACTATACAAAGAGATATGACAAGAGTGAAGTCACACTCTACTGTAGAAAATGTGACCCTGACATTGCACTACATCAGGATCAGTACACTGTGAATTCAGATAATCTACCGTGCAGTCTAACCTGCACTAGATTCAGGTAATCTAGTGCAGAATAACCTGCACTAGTTGTTGTCGACAAATACCTAGTAGTGGATGAAATCTAAAGAGTAGAAAAGTCGTTTTTATCATGTATATAATTTTTTTTTATTAATAAACAATTTCACATACATCTTTAGAACATTTTATTCTTAGGGCACTAAAATCAATATTAAATACACTTGTAAGTATATTCTCCACTAGAAAGTCGTTCAATTGAGGTAAGTCAACGTAGATGTCGAGAAACTGCTTGTAGGTGTAGCCACGACATCTGAACATGAAAAAGAGTAGTGCATGAAAGCTTCATGTCCTAGTCACTAAATCCTGTACTCTTCGTTGATTTTGAATAACGGTTTTCCCAGTGCTTTCAATAAAGTTGCTGATGTATGGTGCGTAGAATTTATACGATAGGCCAAGAGGATAAAAAAATTCAATATTCTTCGCTGTTTGAAAGATGCTTAGCCAATGACCGGTCTTCAAAGTCGACGGACTGCTATTAACAATGATCAGGGTATTGTTAACACTTGGAATTTTTTCAATGAAGTCCGAAGGTATGCAATAGGACTTGTACCGGGACATGTATGGATCCATACTAAATACGTTGATTATTTGGTTGGTGTTCATGGTGCTAGGTCTAGTAGAACACTGCCGTCGGGCGTGATTTACCAATAGGTTTCAAATTGACTCAGTGATATTAGCGTGATACTCTCAGTCAGAGCATTGGCAAATGTACACTCTAAACGTACATTCCCTGTTCGTACTGTGCTCATATCCTGTGTGCCTGACAAATCCAAAACAATGACCCCATGATTTTTTGAAAACATTGACTCGGTTATTCCATTTTCAAATAGTTGAGAGTCATGATCTAGGGATTGCATTGTCAACTCGTACAGAGTTCTATAGGATTTTTTGTCAAATGATAGAGTGTACAGTGGAATACCATTCACTTTGCACACGAGGCTAGATAGACCGAAAAAATTAAAATGGTGGGGGAATTCAGTCCAGGATCCAACGGCACTCCCACTCTTCACAAAGGCCAAAGCCAATTTTGATGGGATTTCTCCATTGATAAATGATGAATCGCTATAGCTACGAGAGCCGGTGGCAATGTGACGTTGATTGGTGATTGTATGGGGGACAAGAAGTTTAATGTTGCTGCCATTGGCTCTTAGCTTTTCCACTGCCAATGCAACAGAGCTCATAACCTGTTGTTTTCGGACGTGGAGAATTGCCGATGTGATAATGACATTTGCATCGGGTGCTGCAGGAAGTGTTTTTCTCAAAATGAAATTCGATGGGGCCATCTGTAACTTTATGTCAATCTTGACATTGGGGGGTAGCCATTGGGATATATTGAATATCTCATGATTTAATTTTCCAACTAGATGATACTCCTGGGTGACTGCAGTAGTCAACTCACCGTCAGTATCAACACCTGTTCGATATTCATAGCCTAATGATTGTCCTCTCAACTCCTTGTAAGCCTTTGGTGTCATCATCATAAATTGTATGTAGCTTGCATAGTTTGATAAATTATTGCTAGTGCTCACCAATGTTCCATTAATAAATACATTAATTTGTTTGAATAGGTTGTGTAGAATACAGTTTTCATAGGAGAGACCATCGCCGGCATTTGGAGTTGTATTATCTGACTTTTTCTTCACCACAACATTTAAATCAATAAATGTTGACGACAAATCAATGAAATAGTCTTCATTGGAAAATATTTGAAAGTGTATATTTTCCGAGAGGGGTTGTTGGGGGTGAAATTGTTCATAGTAGCCATACTTGACACTGACATCAACATTTTCAGCATTGAATAGATTCAATGAGGAACTAATTGATGGATATGATTCCTTGTGGGGGAGATAAGTCATCTTAAGAGAAGAAATCCTTCTTTGATCTAACAATCTTTTTCTTTTTCTTCTTCTTCTGTTGCTTATTGGACTTCGTTGTTTTATTTCTCAAAGTCCTTGTTGATGTCCTTTGCTTCCTGCCTGGGTGGAGACTGATGAGTGAATGACGCGAACGCATCCTTTTCAATCCCTCCCCATTTTGTCGAGATTTTAATTGTTCACCAACAGCTCTTGCTGAAGATCTAATATTTTCCTTAACACTCTCCTTGAAATTCTTGCCCGACCCCCAGTCCTGTAGTGTGGAGGCAGCAAAATTTGATGCAGCAGGTACAAGATATTTTCTGGCAAGGGGTAGTGCAGAACGAAATAGCTTAGCAAACCAGCTACCAAGACCATAGCCAGACATTGTAGTACGCCCCTTGTAGTAGTCCAATCCATTGCCTATTTGACGTGGACTCAAAGCACCAACATAACAGTCAATATCGGGACAGAAAAATGGAATTCTTCTATTATTCATTTTTTAGGTGATTGTACCGTCGTCGTTGACAATGGGTCGAAAATGACATGTAATCACTGCTAAGCCTTTTGAAATTGCTAGAGAATCACCTAATTTGGTTCTTAGTGTTAACTGACAGAGTTCCAAATAGGAAGTGTTTACGGGAATATACTGAAGATGCTTTATATTGTAGTGGTGAACATGTTCTTG
>JAQQPU010022619.1:929-13860 GCA_029168905.1 Artemia sp. Kazakhstan ARC1039
ACTTCGTGGTAACTTTTTCTTCACTTTCTTCTGGTTTATCCTTCTTTGGTTTTGCTAGCGATATAAGGTCAAACTTTTAATATTGATTCCGTTCCTAAATTTTACGGTCCCCCGAAAATTCGCAAAGATGGAGTTCCTCTGCGCCTAATTGCGGCTTCTTATATCTCTCTTACTGCCAGATTGGGGAAATGATTGTCAACACCTTTTCGCCTTTTTATGCAAACGCAAACTTCATACATAAGAAATTTAGTTACCTTGTTGAAAAATTAAAAGACATTGAAATAAAAAAACATACTATTTTGGCCAGTTTCGATGCCATTTCTATGTATAAGTCTTGCGATATTAAAAAATGGGAACTAGCTCTTCAAAGGAAATTAGAAGACAATATTGATCTAATCGACTGCAAAACACTGGATATAGAAACTATTATGCGTCTCGTCTGTCTTTGCAATAGTTCTTCCTCATATTTCCGATATAATAATCAATTTCACCCAAATCAGGGGTCTACCCATGGGTACAAGTCTTTCACCATTTTTTGAAACTTTTTATATAGAAGTCATTGAAACCTCTTCTCTGAAAAATTTTCCTATGAAACAGCGGTTCTGAGTTCAGTTTGTGGATGATGTAATTTCTGTGTGGGAGCACGAAGGCGAGACACTTAACTCCTTCTTAACTCATCTAAACACTTTGGACTCTAATCCTCAGTTCACTTTAGAACTTGAACATAACCTCCAGCTTCTTTTTCTAGGTGTCTTAATTTTTAATAAGTCTCATGGCCTTGAATTTTCTATTTATAGAAAGCCTACGCATAACAATAGGTATTTGCATTTTTCCTGCAACCACTTTCCATGTATAAAAAGAGGAGTTGTTATTTCTTTGGTTGACCAAGTAATAAGAATTTGCTCAGAGCCTCATAGAGTCTCAGAATTGAACTATATTAAGGACATTTTATTTTTCAATGGCTAACCTATTAAAATACTTGAGATCATTATAGACAAAAGACGAAAAAAGACAGAAAATAATGCATCAAATCCACAAAACCCGAAAAATGCCGTCCCATTGGTGGATGATAAGAAACTTTTCACTGTTTTATCCTACATTCCGAAATTGAGTGACAAATTGAAAAGAATTCTTAAAAAGCATAAACTTAACGTCGCTTTTAAGAATTCAAATATTATACAGAATTTTTTAAACAATGGTAAAGATAAAACCAGCCCCAACTGTGGGTAGTGGTGTTTAAAGAATATCTTGTTCTTATGGCTGTTTTTATGATGGTAGAACCCGACAGCAACTGGGGGTGAGGTTATCTGAGCATAGGTCCTCAATCGACAAGGCCATGAGGTTACGCCAAATGCCTGAGGTATTTGATTCCGCTTTGGCACAACATGTGTATGAGAGTCCACACCATTTCATTTTGTTTGACGAAACCTCACGCAAGTTTTCAGTGAGGCAGTTGAAATTAAAAGCACATTCACCAAAAGGTAGCTCTCAATAGAGATACTGGAGAAACTTTTCTAAGCCCCATTTATGATGAAATTATTAATTCTGATCGTTTTTTCATATATCCACAAAATTATATTGTGCAATCAAATAGAATTTCCAATAATAATCAAACTGGAAAGTGATTAGCCTTTAAGAGTGCTTTATGTAAAATGGAATTGTGAAATGCCATTTAGACTTGTGTTTTTTATTCAGTTACCCTGTCACAGTTACTAAGAAATGGTCGTCCAAATTTAGTTTTGTGTTTTTATTTTAAGGTTTGTTTTTGTATTTTTATCAGTTTTATTCTGCCCTGAGGACGGTCTAGCGGAGGTCTTGACCGAAATATTTGCATAATTTTTCAATTTTTCACTGGCTGTCAATTGTCCTCATTTTCTTCCTTTCTTCGCGATTTTATGTTTTATCTTAATTAGCCAGTGTGGTCTCAGAAAATATTTATCTGGATTAGGCTGGTCAGTTGGTTCTCTGGGGATTCCAAACAATGGGTTGAGTACATTTTACTGACGTTTTGACGCTCTTTCTCCACTGTCATATGAGTACACTTTAAGTGATCTTGACTAGCCTAGTTTTTTTTTTGAGCAGTGGTGCACAAGGATTCAGACGAAGAACTACTCAAAGAGGATATGCATTATTTGGTAGATATCTTCTGTGAATCTGGGATTAGGGATTGCACTATCCCCTGAAATCCACAGGTAGAATCAACTCTAAACATACTTTCCACACGAGGGTTGCACGGAAAAGTACATTGCACTGTATATACAATTGCTATTCCTTTCTCTAGAATTGAGCAAAATTCAATCTCCATTTCATTCTATCTCCATTTGTCTTGTTCAAGCTGTTTTTCCAAATTTTCTTTTCGGAGCTAAATTTCATCTCTCTGTTGCACCAGGTGACTGAATTCTTTCTGTAAGTTCTGAGCGTCATCTATTGAACGATCAGAACCTCTTTTTTAACATCCTTTAGATCTGTATATGAGACTTCGAGTGACCACATATTATGATTTGATCACGACAGTTGACTACCTATTTCAAACAGACTAGTTTTCACCAGACACAATTTTTCCCTCTGTCAAGGGCAATTCCTTCCACTTTTACTTTTTTGGCGATGTATTATTAGGCATGAACAATTGATGTTTGAGACTACTAGCTTATATATAGCATATTTCTATTTGTCAAGTTTCTTAACCATTCTACCTTACTTCATGGTAACTTTTTCTTCGATTTTTGTGGTTTAATCTTCTTTGGCTTTGCTTGCGATATAAGGTCAAACTTTTTATATGTATTTCCTAGGAACTTTTGACCTTTTAATTTCACTTCTTTTTCGTGTTCTGCTGCTCAAGTTGGTTTTATTTTTGTGCATCCTTGAGTTCCTCCTGGGTTGATTCACTGTCAGAGTCTGTGGAGCTAATTTTCGATGATTCAGTATTAGAGTCTTTAGAAGGAGACCCTTGGGATTTTGGCATAGAACCTGCCTGTCCTTCGTATATTTCCTCTCCTTGGAGGGTAGAAGGCTTATTTACAAAGTTTTCTTGTTATACTCTCGACTCAGGGTAGCTGAAAGATTCTTGAGAACTTCAAGAAGAGTCCAAAATTTTACCTCGGGGTGTCTTTATTGCTTGAACCCCGTATCTTCCGGTTGATGAGGGATCTTTTGCATCATAGTTTGTATCCAGGTAGACCATTCCTTAGGCTTGACTTTGGACACGGTTATATTGTGGTACTGTCCTTGATGGGCGTCTTCGCAAGTTTAGGGGCTCAAAAGCCTTGTACTCTCGCTTTTCTTAATTGGAAAGTTTATTATGTTCAAGTTCTCTTTGAGAGTTTTCTTACTTAGGTCCTTGAGAAGGGTGTTTCCTTGCTATATAACTTAGGGTGTGAATTGTTTTATTTAATTCATTATATAGTGATAGGAGTTTTTCTATTCGAGTTACGGGTGAAACTATGTCGTCTTGGAATGTTTTTTGGGGACGAGGGGTGGAAATTCTATCTGGGAAAAATTGAATTTTTTGGGAAAGAGTATAATCTAGCTCTTCTTAGCTATTTGAGGTTGAACCCTTGCTTTTGAGTTTTTTGGTGCTTGTATTCTGATTAGCATTCTGGATCTGTGTTTGGAGACAATTAAAATTCTCACTGTTAAGAATTAATTAAAACAATTTTGTCGCTAATATTTTCGAAATAATCCTGCATGAAATTAAAACGTTTTTAAATATTAGTCGTCGGTTACGAAACCCATCTTGTGGTGTTAGGGTTTAATGCAGTTAACTTGCACCTTATAATTGTTACGATTACGCCACTTGTAACGCTAAGGATTGCGCCAATTGTGCCATTGATGACTGCGTCACAGCAATGGGGAGTAAGGTAAATGGGTGACCGCGCCACTCTCTATGAGAGAAAATAAATTACGTAACTATAGTAGGTTAGAAGTTCTCCAACCATCAATCTAGAAGTGTAACCTTGTTTCCTCGAGTTATCTCCTTGTCAATTGCCTTTAATGTTATATGGAAATCAGATTCCTTAGGAAACGTTATCAATGGAGTGCAATTGAAATAGTTACCTACTATGATAGATACAGGCATATAAGTAAAACAAACACAAATAGATTAGTAATAGGTTTATTAGACGAACATATTTAGGTGTACAGCAACATACGCATATAAGACAAACTTCAGTAATGTCAATAGCAGTAATGCCAAATATCGAATCACGAATGATTTCGTAATAATGCCTCGAAAATACTTTTTCACTACCTTATAACATAGGTTCTGATTCTGCGTGCTAAGAGCTATTTCACGATTGGCCCAACTCCTGTGGAGGGGCCCGCCACTTTGTCATTATGTTGACCAACTAAATTCATTATGCTAACTGCGCGTCCAATAAATTATTTTCAATATTTTGGTCATTAAACTTTTCACATTTCTGTGTTAACTTGAAACTTTCTATGTTACTTGAATCTACTTTGTATAAAACATTGTCTCGTGATTTTTTGTCAAGTATTTTTGTGAAATTCAAATTATCTTCTTTAATTAATACCGTTATCCGGTCGGTAATTTTCCATATTTCACATCTGTCGGTCTGTAAAACAAAAAGTGTTGAATGTATGCGAATCATTACAATGTACTCTGAAATTCATCAAGTATCAAGTTCTTTGCGAATATGATCATCCGCTTTTGTACTTTAAAGGGATGTTTTGGCTGAGCATAAAATATGGTTTTTCTTTTGTTGATTGAGAATTTAGACTCAAGTTTGAGATGGAATTTAAACTCAATTAGGGGGAGTTTAATTCACATCGGAAGTATATTTAGAACGAAATAAATTTTTTCATATTTTAAGTATATTTTACTCACGGTACAATCTTTCCAGAAACTTGGCTCTCTTTATTCGGCTAAAATGGGCCTTATATGTTTTCCCTTTGTCAGGGTTCAGGATTTCGAATGTAAAACCATTATGAAATTTTTAAATTATTCTGTAGGAACCGGAATATATAAACGCAATCTCCAACTTAGAAACTTAATTTTTCCTTGATATTTGGTATATTTCTGACTTCTTGACTTATTTTAGATTTCTCTAGTTCTCGCCTTACCATTTCGTAAGTTTCTCTCATTCCACTAATGAACTCCAGATTGTAATCTACCGTTTTATTAAAATACTGCCTTGATTCAATAATATCTTTGTAAGGTGTTTTGAAATCATAGCCAAATAATATACAGAAAAGACTTTCTTTTCTTAATGCTGAGTAGGCGCTATTGGTTAAATTTGTTAAATATGGTAAGAATTTGACCCAGTCGTTTTTATTATCCTTCATGTAGATACTCAAGACATTTGAAATTTTTTTTGTATGTTTTTTATTTTTCCGTTAGCTCGTTGCTCATAACAAGATGTTTCTAATTTCTCTATGTTGAGGAAACTCATCGATTCCTTGGTAACTTTAGAAGCAAATTTTTTTCCATTATCGCTTATTACCGTATTTGATATCCGTAAACTCAAAAACAATTTCGCTGAATCCCTGCTTGTTGTGTATTGTGCCTTGATTTTTCAATACTTTTGCGAAATTAAACCTGGAGAAATAGTCTTTGACCGATAGGACACAAATATGACCTCTGTTGCAGGCAGGCCTCCACTGGTTTCATATATGTCAAAAGAGAAAATGTCAAATGGGAATCTCGCTATTGAGGTTCTTCCCCTACAAGGGTTGGGGTAAGCTAGGGGATTTTTTTTCAGGTTGTATCATTTGCATGTATTTATAAAATCTCAAGTTTTATCAAAGCCCACGGGTAAAAAAATATCATTTTAATTTTTGAAAGGTTATTGGTATCCCCAAGTGTCTACCCGTATCCAAATGAAAAAATTCTAAGGCAGGTATTTCTAAGTTTTCAGGCAGTACTGGGAATATTGAAGTTTGAGATCTATTTCTTTCGTGGGTAACAATTCTGCGAAGAATTCCTTCGTCTAAATCGTAACAAATATTACCAATTTTCCTTCTGAGGGCTCGTAATATATCAGGTAACTCCTTGTCATGAAAAAAATAATGAGTGCTACACATTTCTCGTCTTTCTTCTGATTCTTTTTTATATTTGCTAAAGATAGGGGACAATGTTTATTCTTACTTTATTTTTTGATGATTTTAGGTTTACTCTTCTTATTTTTACGCTGGCAATATGGTTGATCGTATTGATTTTTTCTAATTCGGTAGCTGAGGGTATGTCTTTGGGAAATATGCTTAAATAATCACAGGGAACATTCTGTTTACCCTTCAAGAACTCGAACTCATCATCTTAAGCTTGGATTTTCATTATCCATCTAGCTAAAATTCCTGTCGGTTTTTTGAAATTGCGTAAATATTGCAAGCTTTTGTGGTCTGTAATTTGAATTTTCGTCCTACTAAATAGTGTATAAATTTATCCAAGTGGTGAATTACGGACAGTAATTCTAGTTGGATGGCAGAGTAATTACTCTCACCTTGGGTCTAGGTCGACTAGAATAGGATATAATTTTGTCTCTGTTATATATTATTTGGGAAAGAATTGCCCTAATTCCTTTGGCTAAGGCGTTCGTCGTGACTACAAATTTTCCACTTTCAAAATCGGGAAACAACAATATCGACTCAGAGCTGAGCCCTCTCTTGAGACAACCTATAGAAGTTTGCACGTCCTGTGGCCAAGTAATTTTTTGGGGTTCCCTTTACTGAACTCAGTCAGGGGTCTTGCAATTTAGGCATAATTATATATAAGTTATCGAATATAGCTTGTCATACAAATAATTCCTCGCAATTGTTTTTTGGTGCACGAGGGCTTAATATTTTCAACATATTTTATTTTCTTGGGGCATGGGGACAACTAAACTTTTTTAACTACTCAGAATTTACTTTTTGGTTGAAGTAAGTTTACATTTTCAGTCCAGCATTTCAAATTGCCTTCCCTGATCTTTTCGAAAACTTTGGCACAGGTAGCTAGATTTTCTTTTGAATTTTATCCTACGCATATTACATCATCAACAAAGTGAATAATATCTTTACACTTTTTAATAAATGAAGTAGTGGCCTGATTAGCGCACTTGAAGTGGTTTTAAGTCCAAAGGGCTTTCTTAAATATTCGTAAGAGCTACACTCCGGTGTAGAAAATGCAGTTTTATCAGCGTCACTCTCTGCTATAGTGACATGGTGATATCGTTGCTTAAGATCCAGGGAAGTAAAAATTATATTCTTGTTTGAAATAGAATAAAGGATTTTATCTATTCTAGGCACAGAAAACTCATCACTAACTAGTTTTTCTTCATAGCCCTATAATCTACAACTAGAATAAGATCATTATTTTTCTTTGGAACTAAAGTCATGAGGACAAAGTAGGGACTTGCGCTCGGGTGTATAATATTATTCCTTTCCAATTCATGAACTGTATTTATTAACCAATTTTTGTGCCTAATTTCAGTACTGTAAGAAAGTTTTACTACTGGTAGCCCTATAGTTTGGGTAAAATGTTCGTAAAATGGTTTTAAACCGATATGTTCTTCAAAACCCTTCCAAATGAAACCCTCTCCTTTTTCGTAACATGAGGAATATCTGTTCGTCGCATAATAGATGCTTAGAAATCCTTCCAATGGACACGCAATCCAAATCTAAAATTTTTCATTCACCGGTTCAATCATTTGTGAAATTTGAATTCTTTTTGTTCTTTGGAGGAAATTTTAATTTTATGCATTGGTCATCAATTGAGTTTAAACTTTTGCTTTGTTGTGATGAGTTTGCCAGTAATTTTGACGCTATTTTCGGCAAACCTATAGTCAGTCGAGAGTGAGTCATGTTGAGATGTATCACCTCCTTCCATAATTAAGATATTTCCTAGATTTCTTATGTGTCAGATACTCCCTAAATTTCTATTGCTGCATTTCCTCTATTTTTGCTTTTATTGATTCAATCAACTTGTCGCTTGCATTTACTTTCCTACGATGGGAGAAATGAGGTACAAAGATCTTTACTCTATTAACTGTTATATCCTCTTTCTCTGCTAGTCGGGGAGAAAGATCAATTATATAGATGAATCTATCGTCGGCTATATCCAACTGTACTATATTAGGCTTCAACAATTTAGTCCCGATAATCGCTTCATAGTAGAAATTTTTGTATATTATTAAGTTAGTTGGAAAATTTTATTGTTTTTTCTCATATTTAGACGAATGGAACTTTTTACGTCTAGGTTATGCCCCATGATAATAGTCAAATTGGGAAAGGCATGATTCTTACATCGTTTAATAAATATAGGTAGTTTATTTAATCAATGGAGTCTATTTTATTTACGGTCCCACCAGAGTCCACGAGCACTTTAAAATAAATATTGGCGACACTAAAAACCATTGAATATAGGTAACATTTTATTATGATCACTTAAAAAGGGTATCTTTACTCGTCGGGACCCATATAAAGTTCTCTTGCGAAAGGTCTGCTCTATTCACTTTATTGGCTTGATTCGTTTTCTTACGGCTTGATTGATTAATAAGACCCCTGTGAGTAATGTCTATTGGCTAAATTTTCCTCCAATTGGCATGGCGGCCAATTGTTTTGACTTCGGAAATTCGTATTTATATTTCCAACGGCTGGTGTTGCTTGATCATTCTGTGCCAATCATGATGTTTGCTCTTATTGGCTATATTCATACTAGTTCTGGGGGGGGGTACATTGTTCATATGCTGTAATGAAATGCACTGCGTTGAAGATTTGGACTAGCGCTACAGTAATTACTTTGTTTGAAGGACAGGCGTTTTGTATAAAAGAGGGTTGGTAACAGTTATAGGTTAACCCTCTTTAACTTCTCATTGAATTCCCACTATTGTTTGCACCCCGGGACAAAGTGTTTTCATAATTGTGTGGCTTCTAGCCTTAACTATTTTGTGAACGGCTTTCTCTTGTGATGAGGCTTAGGCAACTTCAAACGTAACAACTTATAGGTCGTGGAGAGTTTTTTTGTCTTATTTGGTTGTTTGGCTTGAAGCCTAGTGATCTTGGCGTTGTTGGGGATAGTAATTTGTTTTGATTTGGTTCTGGGGGAATTATCTCTTGAAATAAAAATCAAGGGACGCTTCTCTTGATGGTCGTGGGATTGGTTTCTTATCATTAGTCATTGACAATTTCTTGTTTTGTAACACAATGATGTCAATTTCAACCGCAGGTTCTACTTCTTGAACAGCTTGTTCTATTGTTTTGATATTTATCGCTAATAGTAATTGGAACAGTTTTGGGTTGAGCCCTTGCTTGAAAGCATCTAAGACAATTTTTTTAATATAAATCGCAGGACCCAGGCCATTTTTTAGCCTCAGTCAACACCCTTATCTTATGTAAATATTCTATTATCTTTTGGGTTTGGTAAAAAAGACATTATCCTATGTATCAGCTTATTATTTGATCTTGTTTAAATAAATCTTTCTTGAAATGCCCTTTGTAATTTTTCCACTTATTTTATGGGAAGGATTTTGTCTGTTCCCATTGTGCTTTCTTTTTTTTAAGAAATTCAACGTTTGCCCTGTCTGTCTCACAGTTAGTATGTCTACCAGTGTTCTTAGGTCTGTTTTTGTTATTTCCATGAATTGGGCTAGTTGTAAATAAAATTGGTCAATCACAATTTCACCTGGGAAAGAGATTTTAAAATTTTAATTTTGGTTGCAATTAATTTTTGCACTTGTGGTTGTTCTTTTTGTTCCACAGACATTTTGTACTTTTATTTGTTGTATTGTGAAATTAAGTTTTACTAGGTACTAAATAAGTCTTTGTTTGTGTGAGTGTGTAATTTGGTGTCGTTAGGGGTAGCCTACTAAGAACTTTTGTTGTACCTTGGTCTCGTCAGAGGTAGCTTACATGGGATGCCTACTTATCTTCTAAGTGAGATTTTTTAGGTGAATGACCGTATTTGGAAGTAGCTTAAGGATGATAGACTAAAAAATAAAACAGTTTGATATACTGAAAGATTTATCTTATCTTAGATGGCATAATCAAGCATATGTTAAAGCTTTTGGTGTATATCATTTGCTAGTAATTCTCAGTGTAAATTGTATTTCATTATTTCATAAGGCTTGAAGGATAAGTTCGTGTGTTTGTTCTTTGTTTAAATTTGACCGCGCAAATTGTTATGGAGGGATTTTATTTTATTGTTTATTAATTATCATTTGGCAATGAGGTTATCCTTATTTGGAAGGCTAGTCTCCTTTATTTACCATCTTTCTAGGCTTTGCTGTTAAAGAGGCTTGGTTTATAATACAAGGGTACCGCTTCTTCAACAGCAGTCCCAGCCAGGATATTTTTAAGGCTATTCTTGAAAGGTATACATTAGGTCTAGATCAGATTCCTTGTGGGAACGAATTAGAGACAAAGGACTAAACTGAGATATACTAGCGTAGACATACTCAAATAATAATTCAAGAGATTTATTAAGGACTTACATAAAGTAGACATGAGTAAACTCAGATGTGGATAGGGTCACAAGAATTCAATATATAAGGTATTGTAAATTAGCAATCAAAGGACTGACAACCAAGGACTGATAGTATAAGAATCACTCAAACTACTAATAATTCAGGAATGACTCAAACTACTAAATTGTGTTTGGTATAGTCTTCCCAACTGTAATAACCTGACATATTAAATTTTCAGAAATTGTTGTTAATAAAAGTACTTAAAAATGCAACAGCGCAAATTATAAGTTATAAAGAAGTTGGGAAATAGTTGGTTCTAGATAAGAAGTTTTGAAACTGACCAACAAACTAAGAGCTGACGAATTGGCTGTGGAGATGAGGAAATCTTCTAATAACATTTACTTGTTTCAAAACAGGACGTGTGGTCGGGGCATAAGGTATATATATGCCAGTTTTTGCGATAACGTGGGTGATCTCTCTAAACGGCTGTGTATGACCACTGTATTTTTGGACCATTTTGGGAATCGTAAATGTATATGATTTAATTATTAATTGTATTAGATGATGGTGCTTTACTTGTCTACTTGTCTCCATTAATGCATAATAAAAATTATTGTACTATACCAAAACCCTCTATAAAGTTAGTTTAGTCTCTCGATTAACTCCCTGTCGGTACGCCTTAGATTAAATAGTAAGGCCAAGGCCTATGGCACGCTACGAATGTTTACTTACCTTAAGACCATAACTATACCCCTACAAAGGGAAGATTAACACACCGACCAAAACCTACATTATATCAGTCCTTAACAGCTGGTGACAACCATAGTCTTACTTTACAAAAGCTGAAGCTTATTTACTAAGGCTGGGGGCTTGCAGGAAACTGGGTCAAGAAGACTAAATAATTTTTTTATGAAAACAAAAACGACTTTACCCGACGAAAAAATGGCTTCCCTATCAACGGTGCTTAAAATTGCGAAAATTATGCCAGAATACGTGAGAATTTCATATGTCGATGAATTCATCAAAGATTAAAAATTTTCGATGAATTAACGGAAACTTTAGACAATAATATCAAAGAGCAATGCGTTGCAGCTAGATTAAAAGTAAATGCACTTAAATATTTTGAATCAACTAAAGAAAAAGAGCCAAACGACATTAGCACCCTAATAGAACCTTTTAAATCAAGGTTCACAGAAACAAGTGTTTCCGAGATTCTAAGAACAGAGGTAGTTATATTCAATCCCTCAACTAGTATTAGGGAGTATGCAGAAAAAATTTGTCGGTCAGAATGCTTACACTTGGAAAAATGCAAATGCGACGAGACGGTACAAAAACTACAAGCACATACTTTTACACCAGTGTTACGAAACAACTACTAAGGCTAGTAATGTCATGGGAACTAGAAAATCTCTAGCAGGCTATCCTCCTAGAAGAAACAGAGTTAAAAATTGACGAAGCTATGAAAAATTTTGACCAGAAGTCAATAAATTACACAAAAAAAAGAAAATGTAAACTGTTGAGGGGCAAAAATACGTTTCAAATTTGAAGAGATAGACCTTGAGCTAAAAAGGCACGAGGAAGGCCAAAATTTCTCAACATGGACTGACCCCTCCCCACTTGAAGATCAATATCATGGTATTAATCCTTAATGTCTTTAAATACCAAGTGTCATAGCCAACCATCACCTCCTTCTCATGAAGACAATAGTAGAGCAAATAGTGACAGGGCAAGAATATACAGGAATAGCTAGAGACCCAATACGGAACGACAGATCACCAAGCAATATAGAAAAAGATCAAATTACTAATATACTGGCAAACCGAATCATTCTGTGGCAGATTGTTGGCTAAAGAATGCATAAGGAAGGCCCAATTTAAAACACAAGACACTGCTTCAGAGCAAAGGGGGTAGAAATTTAAGAAGGCAGGGAACAAATAATACTTGGCAAGCACCAATTTATTTAGGCCCTGAAGGCCAAGCACCTAAATTTAGGCCCAGAAATCAAAAGGTAAACAGCACCAGAGGTCAAAATAGCAACACTGAAGAAAACTACGAAAACCCTGAAAATACTTGTACAAATGGTAGGGGGCATTTAAACGCAGGAATCAGCCTGTAAGGGTCAACAGAGCTGAACCCTTTCAAAGACCCATTTATAGTTTAGAGTGTTGTGATAAGGTGATAAATAAAAATCTACCAAGATGGCGTTGTTTTAAAATAGAATATTTCCAAAATTTACGATGTTTACTCGATACAGGCGAGTCAAAATACTTAATAACAGAGGAGGTTTTTAGAAGATTTCCTCCTAGATTACAAAAAGTTGTGTTAGCAGATGCCAGAATACCCTAACATCAGTAACAGGTCATAAACTGAAAAATTTTGGGGAAATTTCCATTAAATTTTAGCACAGGAACTAGAGAAATAAAAGTAACAGTGATAATATTTAAATTACTACCGTTTTCTTATATTCTAAGAGTGGACGCTATGAGAAAGTTTGGGATCGTGTGAGAGCCCATAAACAATAGTATTGTAATGGGATT
>JAQQPU010022620.1:0-13858 GCA_029168905.1 Artemia sp. Kazakhstan ARC1039
TTTTTTATTGTTTAAAGAAAATAGAGTTGTGAGAAAGTCAAACTTTAGCGTAAAGAGCGAGGCGTTGAGGAGGGGACAGCCCCTTTCATATACGGAATAATTTCTGTTTGTTTTAAGTTTTAACGTCGTTCCTTACTTACAGTTAAAAAAACTCGTTTTTTTTATTTAATTTTTGAACGTTTTTGAATTAATGCAGGTTTTGATTTTGGCTCACCGTACATGAATAATTGAAACAAAATTTGCATATTAATTTTACTTTTATTTGGTTAAATGGCTTTCTCGAAACTTGTTTAATTTTATTTACGAACTTTTTTATTAGTAATAAATATACGTAATTTACGAATTAATTTACGTAACGAACTTCTATATTCATAGGTTTTTAATATGTATATTAGGGGGTTTGCCCCCTAGTCAATACCTTGCTCTTTAAGCTAAAGTTCGAATTTTGTTCCAATTCTTTAAAAATGACCCCTTAATTACAGAGGCCGTTAAATAGAATAAATAGTTCTTATGTAAGTACTAAAAAATCTTTGGCTTAAAGAGCGAGGTATTGACTAGAGGGGGGGGGACCCAATCATATACGTAATATTTTCTGTTCGTTTTAAGTTTTGATGTTGCTCCTTGAAAAACTTTTTTTTTTATTTAATTTCTTATCTTTTTCTTTAATAATGCTGGAAAATCTGGCGCCCCCTTCATAGCAATGTCCCTTCCCCCATGAAAAATTCCTTCATGGAAAGATCCTCCCACATAACCCCCGACCCCCCCCCCCCCACCTACCAGAAAAAATCCCTCCTGAAAACGTCTGTATACTTCCCAATAACCAATTCTATACGTTAACATTGGGTAAAGTTCCTAACTTTCAGCTCTCCCCCTGAGGACTTCGGGGGATTAAGTCATCCTAAAAGACATAGTTATCATATTTTCGACCATGCTGAACAAAATGGCTAAATTTTGATCGGGTGACTTTGGGAAAAAATGAGCATGGAAGGGGGCCTAGTTGCCCTCCATTTTTTTGGTCACCTAAAAAGGGCACTAGAACTTTTAATTTCCGTTCCAATGAGCCCTCCCACGAAATTCTAGGACCACTGGGTCGATACGATCACCCCTGGGAAAAAAACAACAACAAATAAACACGCATCCGTAATCTAACTTCTGGCAAAAAATGCAAAATTCCACATTTTTGTAGATATGTGCTTGAAACCTCTACAGTAGGGTTCTCTGATACGCTGAATATGATGGTGTGATTTTCATTAAGGTTCTATAACTTTTAGGGGGTCTTTCACCCTTTTTTAGGGTGAATAACTTTTAGGGGGTCTTTCACCCTTTTCAAACAGTTCGTTACCACGAACTGTTTGAAAAGATTTTGTTTGAAGAATAAAATTAAAAGGTCAGAAATGAACACGAACTTGAATAATTTTGATTCTATCTCAATGTAGGCTATACTTCTTGTGGGGCTAGAACATCCAAACTTGCCTTTTGAAGAAAACTAGATGTTAGTATTAACCAAATTGACTACACAACGTTAGACAGCATCAAAATTATGTGGCTTACTGCATTTGAAGTAATTTTTTTTGTGACGCTCTGGGCTTTGGGGGCTTCAGAAGACGGTAGCCCTGCTCTTATTTGTTGTAGTTTTTGTTCATTGTAACTTTGACTGTATTATTTGTTTTAGTTTCTATTCGTTTTACTGTTCATCTATTCGTCCATAGCGATATCCGTTAATATCGTGTTTGACGTGATTATTCCTTTTAATTGTTGTTCGTTTAGGGGCTCATTAGTTTATTAATGATTAAAAAAGTAGAATAAAACAATTAAAAATAAATTAGAATAAATTTAAGAAGTGGATAAAACAAGTTAACAGAAAACTAGAAAATAGAGTAAAAGGTTAGAAAAACTCACATAGCTTGTATAATAATTTCGTGTATTTTCATCGTTTTATGTCATTAATTAAAAAAACTTTCTGAAAAAGAAGTTTTTCAAAAAAAAGTCCAGGCCATTTTAAACTTAAGATCAGCAGATACAAATACCTGTTAAAATTCAAACTCAAAACCAGAAATTGCTATTAATGAATAAATGAGACCCAAAACGATCAGAAATTAAATAAACAATCATAGCAAAAAAACAAGCCACAATTATTAATATAAATGAATCTTAAAGCGAGTAATACTTAAATTGAATATGCGAATCAAGCTTAAAACGGAAAAAAATATTTTGCTATAGAAGTATAAATGAAACCCAAAACGAACAGAAATTAAATAAACAATCAATGTAAACAAACATACAATAGATACTAATATAAATGAATAAATAAATCTTAAAACCAGTTAAACTTTAATTGAATATGCAAATCAAGCTTGAAACGAACAAAATTCACTACAAACAAGAGTTTGGGTATCGCCTCCTTTTCTCACTGTAAAAGTCCAAAACCTACTGCGCCGTTGGCGCTTTACTGAACACTATATTTGTCTTGAACAGTCTTGGAAAGTATAAACAAAATCAGATTGAATATTTGATGTATAATGATATCAGTTGCTGAAAGCTCATCAGTTCAAAGTTTTACTGTAATTTTAATGTTCATTTTCAATATTAAGGACAAAAGAAAATACTTTTAATATAATTCGCTTTCAGTAAAGCGCCAATGACGCAGTAGGTTTCAGACTTTAACAGTGAGAGAAGGAGGCGATACCCAAACTCTTGTTTGTAATGATTTTTGTTCGTTTCAAGCTTGATTTGCATATTCAATTCAAGTTTTTAGTTTTAAAATTTATTTATTCATTTATATTAGTATCTATTGGATGTTTGTTTACATTGATTGTTTATTTAATTTCTGGTCGTTTTGGGTTTCATTTATTCTTTAATAGTAATTTCTGGTCGTTTTGAGTTTGAATTCTAACAGGTATTTGTATCTGCTGATCTTAATTTTAAAATGGCCTTTACTTTTCTTTGAAAGACTTTTTTTAAGAAAGTTTTTTTTTAATTTATTTTTGTTCGTTTTTGATTGCAAAAAATTTCAAGTTTAAAAAAGTTCCTTATTTCAAAATCAAACTTTTTTTTCAAACATCAAACGTTCATCTAAGTATCAAAACTAGTATCAGAGTAACAATTTCAAAGTAAAAAAAAATAACGAAGTAAAGAAAGCATTAAAGTAACAATAAGCAACTTGCATAACAATGGCCAGCTTGCATAGCTTACAGCCTTTTCCCTGGGGGAAGCGGGAGGTTTTGTCAACCCCCGAGAGGCATAATTATTTTAATTGCTTCACCTTTTGACTATTTTGGACATAATGGCTATATCAAAATTTTGATTGGCTGCATTTGGGTAAAAGAGGGCGTGAAAGGTGGGAAGGGGAGGGGGATTGGCAGGCACGTACGAAGGAATTTGGTTTGGGAGGGGGCACATCCTTCAAATCCCTTATTCTGTGAGAAATAACAGAAAATTATGGGAAAATAAAACAAAAATCGTTAGATTTCAGGGGGGCCGGGCCCGGAGCCCCCCCCCCCCCTGCGTACGTGTCAGGGGCTCGGTGCCCTCCAAGTACATTTGACTCTTAAAGAGGGTACTAGAACTATTATTTTCAAATTAATGAGCCCCTTCGAAGTTTATAACACCACCCCTTGCATATGAAACACCTCTGGGGGGAAAACAATAAAAAAAAAAAAAATTGAAGCTATATAAGATTTATTCATTCATTTATGTTTGCACCTGTGATCTTTATGTTTCTAAGATAGTTAATTTTAATTTCTATTCGTTATGAGCCTATATTTTTTTTCTATCTTCGTACTTTTACCAGCATTTAAATATATTTTTTTTAAACTTTTCTATTCCAATTAAAAGTTTCATCCATTATTATTTTATGTATTCTATATAAATTTTGCAAGTGGGAACACTGGTCATATTTTGAGAGCTATGTGTCAACAACTATGTGGCCTTTCCTATTTATTTTAATTATTTTTTATGTATTTGTTGTTAACTAAATCAACATTTTTGATTTTTCTTCTTTTTTTTCACCTAGGTGCAGTTATATATAAAGTTAGCCGGTGTTGGTTATATCTTGACAGCTACATTTAAACGACTTTATGAAGCCTTTAATTTTTTACCTCCAATTTAGTTCTATTTTTAAGTTTGTCATTGAGAATAGTTTCTTTTCAAAGTTTTATTTAATTTTTGTAGTTTGTTAATGGTCATGTCTTTGGAAGTTATATCTGAAGAATTCTGTATAGCCTTATTTTTGTTTTTCTAGAATGCAACCGAGGTGTTTTGGAACTGTTTGCAAGATTTCTTCTCACCATCAGTCCCAGTTGAACATCGACATCAAGTCTATGAATTTCTACGAAACTTGATTATAGGTCAAAGAGAAAGATTTGCTGTTCCAATGTGGCTGAAGATCCTTCATTTCATTAAAAACTCTAAAGAGCTAGAAGACCTTTATTGGATGTTAGTTTTTTTCGTGTTAATTCCACACTCAAAGAGGAAGGGTAATAATAAAAGAAAGAATAAAGTAAAATAAAGTAAATAAAGTAAGTAAATAAAGTAATAAAGCAAAATAAAGTAAAAATAAAGAGGAAGGATAATAAAAAAAAGAAAATATTCTAAGAAAGTGTCTCTAAGAAAAAAATGAATAACGTCATTCATTTTACCGAGCAAAATAAAATAAAGAGGAAGGGTAATAATAAAAGAAAGAATTCTAAGAAAATGTCTCTAAGAAATAATTAATAACGTCACTTAGTTTTACCGAGCAAAATAAAGTAAAAATAAAGAGGAAGGATAATAAAAAAAGAAAATATTCTAAGAAAATGTCTCTAAGAAAGAATGAATAACGTCATTCATTTTACCGAGCAAAATAAAATAAAGAGGAAGGGTAATAATAAAAGAACAAATTCTAAGAAAATGTCTCTAAGAATGAATGAATAATGTCATTTAGTTTCACCAAGCAAAATAAAAAAAGCTATACTTAAATAATGATTGGGTAGATCTAAAAACTTTTTTTTTTAGAGAAAATCCGTTTTTAGGAAATTTGTTTATTTCTATATGTAAATGCAACCAAGGTTTAATATCAAAATAGTGAATCTGATTAGCTCAGTTGGTTGAGCACAAGGCTCTTAATCTCAAGATGATGGATTTGAGGTCGACCTTAGTGTTTTTTTTTTCCATCGGGTTATATCTTTGTAGGAAAAAATTATATCTGTGAAATAAAAAATTGATTTTATGCTAAATTACTCGGGCATTTGGATGAAGAATTCGACTAAAAGTTGGGGAGGGGGGAAAGTAAATTTTCTCTTCGTAAATAAGTATTTCCAAAGTTTTTTTGTTATAAATATAATTTATCACTGTCTTTTGAATAAGCAGATCCAATTTAACCGCTGGATTTAACTTGAAATTAAAGAATTTTTACCTGTAGTAAAAAGGTTTTACCTATACATGGGAATAGTTTAAAGCAACCCTTAATTGGCAAATTTTAATCTATTTCATCGGGCAAATGTGAGAGAGGCAACGACGAATCGGTGAAATCGTCGAAATCGTATTTACTGGTCAAAATGTTTGTCATTCCGTATCATCGTCAAAAATATATTTAAATCGGGAATCCTTAATAAAAAAGTGATTTTAATAGTAATTTGATTTTTCATACATATTATAATATAAAGTTATAAAACTTTAATATATGCCTTTTTACCATTGAAGCGAAAATGGCATTTCGTGCTTCAGGGGGGTCTGAAGAAGAGACTAATGGTGGCAGAACCGCTCGTGTTTGTGGTAGTTTTCTTTGTTTTAAGTTAGACTTTTTTTTTAGTCAAGCTCAATAATTTGTGCCGAGTACTCTGAGATGATGTATCTGAAAGTCTTATCCTGTCCTTGAATTTCTAGACTTACCAAACGAATGAAGTTAAAGGAAGAAACGTTGATGAAAATAAGCGCCACATTAATTTTTTGGGGGTATACTATAATAACAAAAAACCGCGTTGCAATATGTCTCGTATACATTCTGTTTTAAGTTTGATTCCATTTATCATTGTTATTTCTACTTCTCGTTTATTTTCATTTCCATTTGTTTTTAATAGGGATAGATGCATTACGTGTGAATATTTGTATTCATAATGGTATTCAGAGTAATATTCAGCATAATACTTCCAATGTTTACTTTCAGCATCATCGTAATATCGTAAATGTAACACGTGCAATATCCTTTTTCCCAGCTCCATTAGTTTCATGGCTTTCTCCCCAGCTCTTCTACCTCCTCTCCAAGACTAGTAAGCTGTATATACTATATATATTAAGCAATACTATATAGCCATAAGCCATACCATATATACTAAGCCATAAGATTCAATCTCAAATCCTTAATAAAATAGGATTAATTTTACCACCTTCACAAGCACCATACCACCTTCACCTCCACCATTGATGTAATGATTTATACTTGATCTTCATTCAATTTATCATTTTATATATGGTAAGCAAGGCCGTATCCAAGGGGGAGTGGTCAAGGAGTTTGAACCCCCATCCCGATATTTTTGTCCGACTCGTAAAAACATAACAAAAATGCATATAAACAAATTTTTGATGCGTTTTATGTTTTTTTACCCTCCATCCCCCGAAAAATTTACCCCCACGGAACACAATCCCGGACACCTACTTGATGTCAACTATTGGGTATTTGCAGTTGCAAAATGATTTGGAAGCGATTTCTATTTTCTCACGAGAAATTGATTCACTCAATTAATATCGGTGGATAGTTTCCTTAAAATACGTGAAACGTTTAAAAATGCCATTTTTAAACGTTTTACAGTGAGAAAAGGAAACTTTTACGTTTTACAGTGAGAAAAGGAAACTTTTACAGTGAGAAAAGGAGGCGATACCCAAACTCTTGTTTGTAGTAATTCCAGGGATGGAATTACTACAAGTAGAGACGGAATTATCTTTTTTCAAAAAGTACATGTTAAACTAGTAATACATCTAAATCTTATTTTTAGGATCGAAATTTTAAATGCACTCACTAGTAATGGAAGGAACTTGTGTGAGAATGAAGATCAAATATCTGGGTATATCTATGTCACTTTGCCCAAGGCGCAGAAAACAGGTCATGGCGTTCAGCTCCTTTCGTTCATCTTGAACTTGGTTAAGTTCCATGCTAGCTGCTTATCAGATGCATTCACTATCAAGCTGACAAGGTAATCTTTTCTTTATTATTATATCAACGCTCTCAAATCATAAGGGTTTGAGAGCCTCCCCAAATTATTGGGGAGGGGGGCAATTCGCCCCCCTTCCCTGAAAAAAACGACGCTCCTGGACATCTCACATTTTCATTGATTTACAGGAGAGTGACAAATCATCAATGAAAAGAAATATTTAGTTACCCATCAACCGAAAAATGAAAACAATGAAGTAAAAAAAAGAGACAAAAAAATTCAAAAAACAAAAAAGACAAAAATATATAACCCCGACTACAAACAATTCAAAAAAGAATACCCATCCAGGGGTGGTCCATTTCTTTACGACACAGGTTAGAGGCCAGGTCATCAGCACTACGAATAATGTCGGTTATCAAATGTTTCTTCATAAGGAGACGATTTCGAAACCAATTGGGGAGTTGAAGAAGGAAGCTAGCAAATTTACGGTAAATAACACTTCGAATAGGGATAAATCCTTTTATTAGACAGTGAAAAAAAAAAATATACTGGTTGTTCGATCCAAAGCGCAGTGATCGAAATATCCAGTATGTTTTTCTGAATTATCACTGTCTAATAAAAGGACTTACCCCTATTCGAACTGTTATTTATCGTCATGGAAAGGCAGTGTGGTCTTCGATATTGCTTTAGCAGTTTTAAAAAGCAGTTTTCTAATCTTACTTATACGTGGCTGTCAGAAGATTCCAAAATGGTGCTAGGAAAAGTACATGAGGTAAAGCCACAAAGTTTACGATTTGGGTGGAATCTAAATAAGTAAAAAATAATTGAGAGATTTCTGAAACCGAAATAGTGTTATAATAAGCTCAGCATTGAACGTTGGGATTTTGGTCAAAACGTTATTTTTTACCGTGCCTATGTTGATCTTGAACTTGGTTAGTGGATATCTCCCATTTTCACAACTTTACAAGATTGTGATAATATTTTTTTTAAGCTCTTTTGAGATCTTTTTTTTTTTTTTTGAAAATTAAACAAGCAAAAATAGAGAGGTCTCTGCAACCAAAATAGCTTCGCGGTAAGCTCTGAATTGGCCACTCTTTTTGAAAAACGTTGTCAAATTCTTATATGAGACTTCAGCGAAAAGTTATTTTTAACGAGATCAGGTTGACTCACTAAAACATATTTAACATATAATAGAACATAATCGTAAGTTACAAGCTGTCATGAACGTGATGAAAAGATCCATTATCACAAAATGATTTATAGCGCTGATTTGGATAGATCTAAAACTTTGCTTTTTCTAACGTGAGAACTACTGAATGTTTCAGACAACTCTTTCTGGTTCTACGTGCTACTAGCTTGCTGTTAACATTAAACAACAAACCTTAAAACAAGCTTTGAAGAGGCCTGAGCAATAACTCAATCTCATTAAACAAAAACATTTGCTTAAATTTGGATCAATTAGATTAGTAATCTTTCTAAATCTCTCTTCCCTCCTCTTTGCTCTGCTCCCCCCCCTAAAGTTGTGTATCTAATCATCTGGTGTATCAGGTTTTACGAAGCTTGGATTTGCAAATAATGAATAACATAGACTAATTGACCCTAATTAACTTAATTCAAATTAGCTTTCTTAGCTAGATATTAAAAAAACTTACCCCGTTAGTCGTGGTACCTAGACCCACCAGTTGCAATCCCTTTTAGTTGCTCATTCTTTATACATTTAGAATCATAGTGCAATGTTTTCTGCATTCCATCGGTTTCTGAGTTACGAAGGGTTTCTGAAGGGGAACAACCGCGGTATCTGATAGCTAAACTCACCATTCTTGAAAATAAAGAAAAATCCAGTCGTATAATTGAAAAGGACTGACAAAATGAACGGATTCAGTCAAATATTATGGAAAGTGAGAGTAGTCAATATGAAGGTGAAGGTTACAGTCTGGGCGTCCCATTTTGCAGTTCTTCTTGCACAAAACACTTGTGGGCACCAAGCCGTGTGATGCATTTCTTGAATAGTTCGGTTTCAGATTCGAAGCTGATGGAGGAGGGCGGGCAACTAGCGCTAGACTATATTTTTAGGAGCGACTGAAGGATTTTTTAATGGCAAAGTAGATGGGAATACTTGTTGGTCGAAGCTACGACCAAGCGCCATGATGCTACTCTTAGATAATCGATGAGGTTGATAAAAAGTGCCCAATACCATCTTCTGGCTCTAATTAATACACGATTGTCTGATAGAAACCTGTCCAACGAGCCGACACCAGCCATGTACTTGTTTTGTTTTGTAATTAGTATGGGCTGCTTGTAGTTCAATTCGTTTCTTTTTAGCTTGACTATGCGCTGGGACCTCTCAAGTTGGCTGGATTTTGTCAAAGTTTGTAGTCACAACGACGTTCCTTCTGTCGTTCCACTTGACTTCCAACAAACTGTTACTAGATCGGTAATCAAAGGACGCCCTGGCACCGGTTTTGAAGTCTTCGTTTGACTTCAGGGGTTATTTCTTCGGGTCATTTTCCCTAGAAGTGCCACTGACGCTGTAGCTTTTATGTTTCAAGCTGACCAAGAGTGCATACGACATAAAAAAAATTGTTAAAATAAAATGTTCAACTTAAATTATTCTAATAACATCTCAGCAAACTGATGACATCTTATCGACAGCTTGGTCTCCAAGACAGTCCATTTAAACTTGGTTGATAGCTTTCCATTGTGTGCCTCGAAATTGAAAGGGTATTATTCTGAAGATGTCATGAACCATACTTTGTATCCAACGTTAATTGGTTAGTCACGAATGATGATTTTCAAGAGTGACCTCCGAAGCACGGTGCCGTTTGCTTGCCAGTGCTTGGATTTTCTGCGGAGACTCTGACCTTCATAGGGTTCTACTGAACAAGATCGATAGGAGGTCAAAGCTTAGCCGTTTTAACATTCTTCTTGAGACGAGAGTTGTCTTCAAAATGAATATGCTTCTTTAGCTATATGTATCGTCACAACCGAAGACCCGTAGCACCAGCCTGACTTCCAGATTCCAGATTTTTGCGCTAATACGCAGACTTGCCTGACTTTCAGATTCCGGATTTTCGCTATAATACGCAGACTTGCCTGACTTCCAGATTCCAGATTTTTGCGCTAATACACATTTTCCTCTGGAACGCAATCATATCTCTCAATAAAATTTGACCAATCATTTTGTCTACATCCAGATGAACCTAGGGTTATTTCTTGTACCTCGCATACCTTGTAGTTTCAGTGACGAGCTGCCGCCTTATTCTTTCGGTATAGAATTAAAATATTAAAGACTAGGTTCGAAGCCGACCCTTTTTTCCATTTGGGGATGTTGATAGGTGTTTTCTTCCCCCTACGTTCTTGGCTTGATCCTTGAACGGTTTCTGGTTTGACCGCACCAGTATCCTCAATGGATTGGATTCACAGCTCATTAACGAAATCCACTGTGGCAACATCAGAATATGTAACTGACTCGACTGTCATAATAGCACTGATGTCTGCTACTTCTTATTCATTTCTTGTTTCACCGACTACGTTAGGTTGCACAATGTTTGTTTAATCAGCTTCGTTGTCTTGCAAAGGATCAAATCCAAATCTGAGACCACGCCGAGATGTTTTATCGGCAAAAATGAAAGTTTTGTTTTGTTCACAGCTATTTATCATACTAGAGATAAACGAAGCCCTTTTTTTTACCTCTAATAAAAAAAAAGGGTGGCCTCTTCGAGAGACACAAACTTCAAAATCTAAAAGGGTAAAAATGTTGCTTGACTTAGATGGACTACTACTGTGATCGTGGAAAGAATAACAAAAGAAAACTAAACAAAAAAATTAATTCAGAAACAAAAATTATCTTGAAATATTATGTCATCCGCTGAATTGTTGAATTTTTCGGTACCTAGGCAGAATTTCCGATTCAGACGCTCAAACCACCGCTGAGAAAAAAAAGTCTCCAATTATTTTTTGCGTTTGGGAATGTTTGTGCCTTGTGGGTTAAAGAATTGCATTAGAACTAGAAATTTTTTAAAATAGCCCCTCCCCTTCTCAAAAAAATTCTCTGATTGTCCTACAGAATTTGTGTAGCCAAATATGACTAAACTTTGTTTTTTAGGATGTTGTGCCATCTTTGCTGTACCAGTAAAACTGCAGCTGAAGTTTCAAAAACATTGGAAATATTAGATGCCATTGTTAAATATTCTCTGTTGCGCATTGAATCCTTGCAGACAATGGTAACAACCCTTTGTCGGCTGGTAAATCTGGAAAAACATTGTTCTGTGGCTTGGACCATTATGAGAAACATTATTGGAACGTCTGTAGGAACAACTGCGGTTTATACTTTAATAAGGTAATTCTAATAGGATTTTTTGGAAAGTTTGAAAGATTAGGAAGATGAGTCTGCAAAGAAATGTTAGAATTTTTGAAGCAATGGTAATGACATTGGTCAACTATGGTTCTGAAACGTGGGTGCTTTGAAAGGCAGAGGAAGATATGCTAAATGTCTTTCAGCGGAATCGTTTAGGGACAGTTTAGGTACTAGTTAGATGGCCGTATATTAATAATACTACTACTACTACTACTAACAACTCATCGCAGCATCAAGCCGCCTGAGGCCAACACAGCTACGCACGTTCCTCCTCCACCCCAACCTATTCAAAGCCTCCCTTTTTACACCCGCCCACGAAGTTCCAATTTCCTTTAAATCTTTCTTTATGACGTCCTCCCACCCCAGACGGGGACGACCTGCTTTCCGTTTAGCCCTAGATGGTTGGCCGAAAAGAACAATCTTCGGCAATCTGTCATCCTTCATCCGCACAACATGCCCTAAACACCTCAACCTTTCTTTCATTATAGACCCAGAAAGCGGTATTGAACCACATTTTTCGTATAGCCTATTGTTTGAAATACGGTCCCCAAAAAATCATCCGGAGTAGCACTAGGCGGCCGATAAACCGAAGATGTCAAAATCTTTCTTTTATCAATCTGGGCTTCAATAGATAATATTTCCAGTTTACCTTCATTCCAATAACAAAAATCATTCAGAACTGTAAAATTAATACCATTCTTCACAAGAAACGCCTAACCTCCTTCCCTCATTACTGTCCTTGGTTGGCCAACAATTTGATACCCTGGAAAAAAAATGTGACGAGAGAAAATTGTCCTGAGTAAAAAAAGATTCACAAATCCCAAAAATATCAATATTACCTTTCAAAATTTCAAGAAAATTATTAACATCATAGTGGTTAAAAGATACATGACAGTTCCACTGAGCCACTTTAAGCCCTGACATACTACGAATATCAAAATCACTAGCAGCTGAATACAGGTATTTACTTTGGCGAAGTGGACCAAAAACATGGCCAGTTAGATCACTGGCTACAGGTACCGAAAGAAGATTCTCAATACGAAACGGTTTACTCTGTAGAAGTTCCATTCGGGAAATGGAATAATTTATATTCATATTGCCGACAGACATCCAAAGAAAAATAACAGAAATCTTACAATAAAAGGCGTTTCCCACTTATCGACATGCAACACAATTTTAATCAAATACTTTAATACCGGTAAAGAGACAATTAGAAATCCGCGAGACAAAACTCTTTACAAAAATATAAACACGCGTTGCATGTCGGTTAGCGTGGAAAACCCCTCCGATCACAAAAAAAAAAAAAAAAAAATCAGTTCAGTCAGATTGAACTGATTATGGTGAAAATTATAGCAAAATTCAACCAGGCAAAATATTAGTAAACAATCTTTATCATATGATTTGGGAGGCCAGGTTTAAAGGTAAATTTGATAACTCGTCAGTCGGGTATCAAAAGGACGTATCTCCATAATTGTAAATGTTCAGAAGAGCAAAAAAAACCTCTCAACTTTTTTATTTCCCTTCCAATAACCGTAAAAAAAAGGTTGATATTTACTGATTCACATATCGATCTGTTTTTGTTCCACGGTTATCGGAGGGGAAATAAAAAAGTTGTGAGGTTTGCTCTTATGAACATTTACAAGAATGCAAATACGTCATTTTGATACCCGACTGACGTTTTAGAAAATAAACGGAAATTGAATAAAAAGTAGGATTTGTAATCCAATTTGCAGCTATTTTATAAGTAAATAATGTAGACGTGAATTGGTGCCAGTTTTAATTATTCCACACCTTTCATCTAGTGTAAAATAAACCAATTGTTTGCTTTTATTTTTGATTGTATTGTAGAGATTGGGATGATTGTATTGTAGAGATTGGAAACAAAAAAATCCCCTCTCCCCCTCAAACAAAATTAATGAATTGACGCCACTGCTTAAGACGATGGAATTGGTATGAACTTCCATTTTTTTTTCTATGCCGGTTGAACGAAACTCTCAAAAATAAATTTACATACTAAAATAGGATCTAAAAAGGCGTTTTCACGCTGCTAAATCCACTCCGTCCCTAATTTTAAGGATTGAAAGATTCTCTGAAAATCAAAAAAAAGATCAAACTGGGCTCAGGATTTGGCCCAAATAACTAAGGTTGCCACCAGTTGAAAAAAAAAATCATAAGTTATACCATGTCATAAGTTATACCATTTGTATGAGGCAACACATGCTTTTTATATCTAATGTTGAAGTAAATCAATAAATTAGGCTAGAATTAGTTTTAAATTAGTTTTACAAGCTAATGTTGAAGTGAATCATTAAATTAGGCTAGATATTAGTTTTAAATTAGTTTTACAAGCTAATGTTGATGTGAATCATTAAATTAG
>JAQQPU010022623.1:0-13857 GCA_029168905.1 Artemia sp. Kazakhstan ARC1039
CGTAAACTTGAATGAGTGGTGTATATTACACAAGTACCAAAATTCCTTCCCCATATGGAAAATAAAAACAAAACTCAAATAAAATTCTCAAATTTGGGAAACCTTATTTTCCACAGGGGATATTTACCGGGGAAAGGTTTTTTCCGGGGGGGGGGACACCGGCCACCGAAAATACAAAATAAATCTCAAAAACACCATCCAAGATCAGGACAAAGCAGACCCTAAGGGATACAACAATACCGAAACTGTGCTGTACGTTTAAACATTAAAATCATAGGTCTGCAGAAAAACGACATCAAAAACAAGCACAGGGAACTAGAGTTTTATCATTCTTAATAGCGACATTAAACTTAAAACGCGCGTCTATTATCCTGTGTGAGGACTACCCTCTTCCTCCCTCAATCCTCGTTGTTTTATGCGTTATACTCAATGCTGTATTGAAAGCATCTTTGATTGCAACTAATATAGCCAGTTGGTAATTGTGAATTGTGTTTTGCTCGATTGCATTTTAAGACGTTTGAACTGAAAGTTACATTGTTTATAACAAATGCACATAAATAACCCTAATCTCGGGGCATTGTGAAAAGTATTCTCTTACCTCATTCTCTTTTCCGTGTTATTTCCTGAAGTGTTGTGGGAATTATTTCAACTTTATTGTAAAAAGAAGAGATGTTAAGAAGAGGCAAGGGGACCCTTCCTATTAAGGATTTCTGTTTGTTTTAAGTTTTAATATGGTTCTTTACTTTGAGTTGAAAAACTTATTTTTTAATGTTTTTTTCCTTTAATAGCAGATCCAGGGTTATGTCAGATACGACGGAGCTACCATCCCTTCAACCCCCGTCCATTATTTAGAAGTTTAATTTTTGTGGAACGATTTATGTTGTAGAAAACAAAACTGAAATTTTCATAGATAAGCGGTCGTTCCTACAGTAAGAAGCAAGGCCGTATCCAGGGGGGGGGGGTTACCCCTTTTTAACCCCGCCCCCCCCCCCCCCCCGAAATTTTTGACCGAGTCGAAAATAAGTCTAAAATTAGTAAAACTTAGGTGAAAATCAGTAAAATTAGTCGAATACTGAGTAAAAAATTAGTAACCCCACCACCGAAAAAAAAAATCCTGGATCCGCCCTTGGTAAGAGGGGAGCTTCCAGGGGTAAAATTTCTGGATTTAGTGGGGGCACGAGTTCCACTTCGTTCATACAAAATAATTAATCCAAGGCTCTCTTAAATGTGATGGAAGCTGCGATCCCCATCCTCTCAATCGTAGTTTCTTTTAAAATTTAATTTTAATATTCATACTACTGTCCTTAAAACAACCCCAAAGAACACCGCGCGAATGAACTTCAGCGGAAGGGGGATAAAATGTCCAAAAAAGAATTTTGGGATTCAAAGAAAGCTTTTTTCGTAGGGGATATCCGTTCAGATAAACACTCCTACCGTTTAGGACCAGGGGTTGGCTTTGGCTGCAGTCATTCCTGGTAAAAAAAAGAAAAATAATAAACAAATGACCATCCTTTTAGAAAAAAATACCAATTTCACATTTTTGTGGATAAGGGCTTGAAATCTCTATCAGGGCTGTCTGATATGTTGAGTAGTATTGTGTAATTTTTACTACAATTATTTCCCTTTTGGGGGGCGTTTTTTTTTTCTAAAATTAGCCAAATTTTGTAAGGCTTGTAGCTTCGATGGGTAGTTTTAAGCCTAATTTATTTTATATTTTTCAAATCCTAACATAAATTGGGTCTTTTTATATGTACGAGTATGTCGTCGTCAAAATTCTGTTTTTAGGTTGACACTGTTAGCACGAGTCGCTCTTTACTTGCACTGCATCACCACGAACTTTAATTTCGCTATTGCCGCTTGTTAGAAGTTACGGCAGAAAAATGTATAGCATTTGAATTTTCAGAGCAAGTTGCTCAGGAATTTCGCTGAAAGTGAAGAAACAATAAACCCTTGCACCTCCGAAGAATCAGAAAAAAACTTCAAAAAACAACCGCCAATAAACAGTAGCAATACTAGGCTATATTTGCTAGTATTATTGTCATTTTATGGCGTTTAATATTTATTTCTATAATTCGAGTTTATCTCACAGAAATGTGTGTTCAAATTTAGCTAAATATTTTTCAGTTAAATGTCACTGCTGAGTTCAAACAACCCGTTCCATTTAGAAATTTATCAGAAAATTTGTGAAAAAAAAAAAAAACAGATTGCAAATAGAACTGTTTTTGTCACAACTTCAATATCAGTTTGAAGCTTTGACCTATTCGATAGCGGCAGTTGGGGGGGGGGGATCCAGCAATAAAAAAATTCATTTGAATAGGAAGTCCCTAGATATTCAAGAAAATATAGTATTTGGGACGGGCTAAGGTAACCCCCCCCCCTTCCTGCAGTTTTATAAAAAATACAAAATTATTTCTTTTCAAGCTATTAATAAAAGTTACCTTGCTTATGCATGAACACCTGTTCCTTTCAACAATTTTCAGTCATTTGAAAAAACAATTCAGAAGGGAAGCAAGTAGATTGAAATGTCATAAAAAAAAACCTTCTTTGACCTGACAACTGAAAAGGTAAAATACTAATTTTTTTTTGCTGCACATATGTCATGTTAGTCTTGAACTTCCTGGGTTTTCTTATCCCTTATACTTTCCCAACAGGACACATGTCCCAAGAGACGTAACAGTAGTCGGAAATAGATCCTAGATAAAACATACGGAATAGACTATTTTATTGTTCAATGCTCACAAGGGAATTGAAGACCTTTGGTCAAAATAAAAATTAACATGTTTGTGAAGTTTAGACTCTTGTAAATTAGTTGTGAAATAATTCAATGATAAACCAAGAATTTGGCTCTAGCTGGAGGTAGGGGGGGATAGTACCAACAATAATAACTACTTTTGACAGATTAAATGTGACGCTACTGTTGGATATTCTCCTCATATCAATCGATTTGGCAAAACGTGTCCCTCAGTGTCAGTAGTTTCATTCTCGTTCACAATGGCGCAGCCACGGATACGAGAGTTCAATTGAAAAAAAACAACAAATATAAGACTAGCACAGTAAGCGGTATACCAGCACAATTAAATAAGAAAGCGGTACTTATTAAGAATCCGGTAAACATGCGAGAAGTGAAGTTTGGTTAATGCTGAATGAAATAAAACAAAATAGGATGAAGATATTATAGTTTATAAACAAATTTGGGTTATATATTTTCACATTAGGGGGGGGGGATAGCATATATTAAATACTTAGCCTAACCTAACATAGGTGCCTCTTTTGCCCCTTTAACCCCAAAAAACTGAAGTTTAAATCTCGTAAGTCACGGAGTGAACAACAACTGATTAGGCAGCGGAAACCTGTTTTTCAATAGCATCTGAGATTTCGATGCGGTCTTTCTCGCGTATTCACCGGATTCTTAATAAGTACCAAAAAGCTTTGACAGCCTTAGGGAGAAAAAGTATTTGTTGGTGAAGTAGAAAGTTTTTTTTTAGCGAGACCACAAACTCGCTACATTTTACTTTAGTCGATATTAAATATTGATTACATTCCGAACAAACTTTCTGGCTTTTCGTTTAACACTTATTTTGATTTTTTCCCGGGAACGTCGCTCTATTTTTAAGACATAAATAGTCCCAGAAAAGCACAGTTCAAAAAGAGAAGCATATAGTTCAGGTCATAACTTACACCTTGTCTCCCCTCCAGAAAAAAGTATCCCCGGAAGGGTCGAATACCATATTTTTTCGCCTTATTGTCAGGCAATAAACAAAACCAAAAAATACGATATAGTTAGGAAGTAAAGTTAACATTTTGTAAGTTGCCATAACGTCTCAGATCAAGCACAACCCACATTTCATTGGTCCAATTTAATATGATATATCTTACTTTCTTAGTTTTTCTTTATTCCACAACTTCTCTGGATTAAGTTAATTTTTTTAATAATGTGATTTTCCACATCACACAACTGTAAAGCAAAAACCAAATAAAATTTTAATTATTAAAGTTACTTTCTACAATAATATCGGGATCGATCATAAGGCAAGTTTTTATGGAAAGTAGCTATCGTACAATGTTACGTGACCCAACAACTTCACCCGTCCAGGTTTTATCACTAAATGAGATCACTTGTGATATAAATTGGTAAATTTCAAGCAATTCTATATTCATTCCATGCCCTAAGAAAAGAAATTTATTCCAAATTTTTAGGAACATACACTAAGAATTATTTTCATTACAGACGATGTAGATTATATAAAAAGGTGATCTTTTTCATTTAGCTTAGAAACAGCACTTATAAGCCCAAATGGGGAGCAGCAGAAATTATTAGACAAAAAATTGTAAAATATTTTTCCAGGGAGGGAGCATGAGTTAGTAGGACCTGTCAGAGAAGTGTTGTATTTTCCTAATTTTCCCCCAAAAATGCATGTTCGTAGTTGGCAAGTTAATGTAGGGTATCCCCCCCCCTCTCATATCAGTGCCCATGTGCAAGCAATAAAATTGGGTAGAAAAGTCTTATGAACCAGCGAAGTTGTAAAGGCTATATAATGACCATGGAAGGACTAGAATAGACAAGGTTGCTAAGCGACAGTTTTCCAAGAAATGAGGCTAAAGTATGTCATGGGAAAGTATTTTAAAGTACCTACCTCCACTATTTCTTCCTCTAGAGGGTCCTGAAATTTGTCTACATAACCTTATTGAAATTTTGACAAAACAACATTTTACCTTAATTTTCAGTTAGCAATTTCTTTTTCTCTGGCTTTAGTTCTGAAAATGCAATTCCTGTTATTTGAATAGAATTTTACGCCTTATCACTGTTTTTTTTTTCAAAATTTAGGAAATATACTTTTATATCTTTAAAACCTTATGAATTGGCATTGAGCTGAGTTGTGAAGCTAAAAACGATATTGTTGTACATCATTTAAGCAGAAGATCTATTTTGCAGGGTTTCACTTTTATAAAACGCAGATTTTTAAAGGTCATCAAAGGTCTGTACCCTCTAGAGGGAGCGAGAGGAGATAGGTACTTCCAAATGTCTTCCCAGGACATACTTTAGCCTATAGACCCATCCCTGAAAGTTTCATTTTCCTAACCTAACCTCTTTCCAAGATAGCCAAAAGTAGCTAAAGTAGGATTTTACCACCGTTTTTTCTCTTTAACTCAAGATGTACGAGAAATCGGTTGAAAGAAAGTTTGGTTTGATTTAATATTCTTTCATGTAGCCTACCTTGAGTACAAACTAAAAACAGCTATTCAAAATCGAAGAGAGTTGAATCCAGTCTTTCTAGAATTTCATTTGAAGATTAATCTCAGAAACAAATGGTTAGTCAAGAGAAAAAAAGAAAGAAAAAAAAACAGGACGATGCATAGAACTAAGTGCCAGAATTTATAAGACCTGTTTTTACCTTCACTTAGGATTTTACAAAAGGCTGCTGCGACAAGAACAAATGTTTGACCTAGCTTCAGAAGTAGATCACTAAGTCAAGGCGTCAGAGAAGGGGGGGGGGGGCTTATCTCCATCTATTTTTAAACCGTATCTAATGGAATGTGAGAATCTCGATTACAAATAATTTGCGTTCATTTTTGTTCACGTAGTTAGCGAAACTGTATGCTCTAGATATTACAACACAAACTGACCTCGCTACAGAAGGGGCTATCAAAATCAATAACAAGAATACCGTCCAACAACTACAACAACACCCGTCCAAGCTGGGGCTATATTTTGTCAAAATGCAACATAGCCTTGCAGATAGATTGGAGCTGTCACGCAGCAGTGGTAGTAGCTATGGCTGAAATGTAATCATAATCCATGACGGATATTTGGTTTACAAAATATGCTGTTTCATTTCTATTTTCTAGGACCATCCATCAATCAGCAACTTAACACTAATGAAATCCTGACCTGCTGGAAATTTTAAACCGTCTATTAGCACACCGTGACCATCATATGACATTATTTATAAACTCGTTATGAATGATATTATATATAATCATTATGAATGGTGTAGGCTATTTCAATACTAGATTCATTCTTTTTTAATAACCAAACTACTAAGGTTCTGACACCGACTCAGCTAAGCCGGCTAAGGTTCAGACAGAAGAAAAAAGAGAATATAAAAAGCAACAGGAAAAACCTAGATTTTTTAGCAGGGTTATGGGCCAGAAATACGTACATCTTCTGGTTGATTTAGAGAGGAAGGATAGGCCTACCTAAATTATGATACTCTTTGACCACTATTAAGCTTCTTTTGGATGTGATGAATCAGCCAACATAAAGCGTAGAGCCGTTTTGGAAGGTTTTATTCGCCTAGCACAGACATTTCCATGTTTAGAGTCAATGTCCTAGAGGGGGAAGGGTGCTTGAAAAATCTTCAAATTGGACAATTATGAACTCATCGCCCTTCTAAACTAGACTAGCTACAATAGATAGTCTACAAAGGGGGAAAACATTTGGTTCCTTGTCCAGCACTTTCCAAATATAATATTAGGCTATCTACCGTAGTAATTGCGTCCTCCTTCCATCAATGACTTATATATAGGCTAGCCTCGGGTTATATGAAAAGGTTTACTGACGTTGTTAGCTAGCAGTTATTTTGTACTTGTTCTGATCAACAGTTGAGTAATACCATTCATAAAGAAGCCTAAATGGTTTTTTCAAGTGCTAGGGGAGGGCTAGGACACCAATTGTAATGGTAGAATAGCATATACTAGCCTATATTTGGAAAGTGCTTAACGAACAATCAAATCATTTTATTTTTGTTATTATCGTAGCTAGGCCTAGTCTAGAAAGGAAATAAATGCACAAGATTATCCGAAATTGGGGTTGTGGATTCATAAATGAAAGCTTCATTCGCCTAACTTGACTTGTTTCCAAGATAGAAAAAAAAGCCCTTGAAATAGAAACTTACTCAAGACCCCTTTCCAAGATAGCCAAAAGTAGAATTTTATCAAGATTAACGTGATGAGTAACTATGCGGATTTCAAAATGGATAGAGTAAGCTTGATTTAGCAGTTATAGGCGTTTAATCTCCTAATGTTAAGCATTTCAAGTCCATCTCATAAGTTAACTGAACTAACCTTATTTCTCCTGAACGAAAACTTTTTCAAGTTATCCTTTTACGTCTACATCTTCTTGATTCACATTAACGAATGACGGCAAGTCATCTTCGCAAAGACAATCCATCTCCACACATGGGCTATTTCTGATTCACATTTAGGTATGCCCCACCATACTACCCGAATCGCATGTCGGGTTGGTCAACATCTTCTCATTCCCTGCCGGCACCTCTCAAAGGTCATTCATATACATACAACTTGCTTAATTAGATGACCGTTGGCTGTGGGATGGTTTAGAAGGAAAAAAAAAATTAAGGCGGTGTGAGACATTACTATGAAATCGGTATAGTAACTAACTATAGGTACAAGGGTCATGCTGTTTTTGAGTTGTAATTAACAATTCTGGAATTGACTGCCTGTCCCCAAACTGTCATTCTGAAAATTAAACTTGTGCATGAACATAGAGAAACAGATTTCTTGCTGTGAAGGGACTTGTATTTCGTGTAAGATTACATATATTAATTTTTTGATTCTTTATGATTTGATTACTGGTATAATATTTGCCAAGCATAATGTAGGTATATTGGCAAAGGCAGGATTATCCATGGGTGAATCTGTGATGAATGGCAGCCGATTCTGTGATGAAGAGAGCGGGACTGAAGTTATATTGGCAGTTCACAAAACCTTACATTACCAGCAAGTTCTATCATACCTGTGAAATCTTTATTAAGAAGTAATCACCAAAAATCATAAATCAACAATAAGCTTCAGTATTAATCTTCTTGGACTAGAGCTAAATCTTTCCAAGACATTATGGATAATTGCTTTTTAATTGATTTTTATTCCGTCATTCCAGCTGTTTATTTCAAGCTTTTCCAACCATCTACCTTTTATCAACTGCTTTTTTAGCCATCCACCTTTCTTAACTGCTTTTTCAGCCATATCTAGCGTAAATTTGAAGTTCTAGGGGGGGCAGCTGTCCCCCTCTGCCCCTTTTCCCTACGCCCATGGGATTGTCCCTAATTTTTCCCTATGTGTGGAGATATGGACGAAACGGTGCGTCACATGATGGATGAGAGTGAAGAATTGAATGAGCTGCGAAAGGAAGTGTAAGAAAAAAGATTCAATGAAAGTCGACTGGAAAGTATACTGATTGATGAGTGTTTTGTGAGTGTGGAAAGTATAGGGCGATTTCTCGGACTAGCAAGGGAGCAAAGAAACAAATTAGTACTTGTCTAGAATCAAGAAAACACGCGACAATTGTATTGCGTTGAAGATCAGATAGGATAACAACCGGTTTGTCTTCAATTAATAGTGATTGAACAATGGTTTCTCACTCCGGGAACTATATTTAAACTTTAGTTTTTTGGGGTTTAGGGGGAATAAAAGGTGCCTAGGTTAGGTTAGGCTACATATTTAATACATGCTATGTTTTACCCCCCCCCCCCTAATGGGCAAATATAATGTCCAAATTGGTTTCTAAGTTGTTATATTTTCATCCTATTTTGTTTTATTTCACTAGCATTAAAAAAACTGCACTTATCGCTTGTTTTCTGGATTCTAGACAAGTACCAACACATGTTGATATTGATGGCTTTTTATGTATTGTTTATGTTTATGCACTCTTTATGTCAGTTTTGTTTATCAAACAGTTCTCGGTAACAAACTTTAAGTAAGGAGCGGCTCGGCCCAATAGGAACCGAAACTTTAAAAAACAACATTTTAATATCAATATATACGGTACTTCAAAAGAATTGGCCTTTTATGCTGATTCCCGATATGTAACGTTCATATTACCCATCAAAAGTTAATGTTGCCCATCAAATAGGGTTTAATGCTACCCATCAAAAGCTACGACGAGTCCGAGAATATTAGCCTGATTTTTTAAAAAGAGAGGAACACCCCCAAAAAGTCATGCGATCTTAATGGAAATCATAACATCAGATTCAGCATAACAGAGAACCCTGCAGTAGAAATTTCAAATTTATATTTGCAAAAATGCGAAGTTTTGTTTTTTTTTTTTTTTTTTTTGCCAGAAGAAATATCCCGGATGCGTGTTCATTTGTTTTGTTTTTTTCCCATGGGTATCGAACCAATGGTTCTAGAAAATCAAGAGAGGGTTCATTCAAAAGGAAATCAAAAGTTCTGGTGCCATTTTCAAGCGATCGAAAAGATTGGAGTTCAACTAGCCTCCCTTCCACACCTCTTTTATCAAAAAGACATTTTATCTAAATTCTGAGAAAGTCATTTGATTCAGCATAGCCGAAAGGTTCAATAACTATGTCCCTGGGGATAGCACGCCCCCCTCCCCAGAGTACCTGAGGAAAGGGCTGTAAGTTACACAATTCGCCCATTGTTGACATACACTATTTGTTATTGGAAATATCAGGATTTTGGGGGGGGGGGATTTTCCATAAGGAAGAATTTTATGTCGGGAGGAAAGTTTCCAGTGGGAATTTTACACTGGCGAGGGAAGGGAATTTCTTGGTATGATTTGAAAAACGCCCGAAATAAAATAAAAAAGTTTTTCAGCTTAAAGTAAGGAGCAACATTGAGACTTAAAATTAACAGAAATTATTCTGTATATGAGAGGTGTCCCTCTTCCTCAATCCTCGTTCTTTACGCTAGAGTTTGACTTTTTGTCATAATTCTTTAAAGAAAGACTGCTCAAATTCAAGGGCCGTTGAATTTGAATGAGAAGAACTTAGAAATAACTAAGACTTTAGCGTAACGGGAAAGGGCTGAGGCTGAGGAAGGGGCACTCCCTCTCATATGCACAATAATTTATGTTTGTTTTAAGTTTTAACGTTGCTCCTTATTTTCAGTTGAAAAAACATGTTTTTTTTATTTAATATCAGTTAGAATTGAAATTTTCATTTATTTTGTTATGCTACTTGTCTATTATTAAATAATAACTGGAAGTAAGGAGCGACATTGAAACTTAAAACGAACAGAAATTATTTCGTATATGAAAGGGGCTGCCCCCTCCTCAACACGTCGCTCTTTACGTTAAAGTTTTTTATTTTTTAAGAGATAGAGTTGCGAGAAAAAGTCAAACTTTAGCGTAAAGAGCGTGGCGTTGAGGAGGGGACAGCCCCTTTCATACACAGAATAATTTCTGTTGGTTTTAATTTTAAATGTCGCTCCTAATTTTCGGTTAAAAAAACTTGTTTTTTATTTAATTTGTGAACTTTTTGAATTAATGCAGGTTTTGATTTCGGCTCATCGTACATGAATAACTAAAACGAAATGTGCATATTAATTTTACTTTTTGTTTTGTTTAAATGGCTTTCCCGAAAGTTGTTTAATTTTATTTACGAACATTTTTATTAGTAATAAATATACGTAACTTACGAATTAACTTACGTAACGAACTTCTATATTCATATATTTCTAATACGTATATTAGGGGGTTCGCCTCCTAGTGAATACCTCGCTCTTTACGCTAAATTTCGAATTTTGTTCCAATACTTTAAAACTGACCGCTTAATCACAAAGGCCGTTAATTAGAATAAATAGCTCTTATGAAAGCACTAAAAAAACTTTAGCGCAAAGAGCGAGGTATTGACTAGGGGGCTAACCCAATCATATATGTAATAATTTCTGTTCGTTTTAAGCTTTGATGTTGCTCCTTACTTTCAGTTGAAAAACTTGTTTTTTAAATTTAATTTCTGATTTTTTTTTAATAATGCTGGGTAATCCGGTGCCTCCTTCATAGCAATGTCCCTTCCCCCATGAAAACTTCCTCCATAGAAAGATCCTTCCACGTAACCCCCGATCCCCCCACTACCAGAAAACCCCCCTGAAAATGTCTGTATACATCCCAATAACCAATACTATATGTAAACATTAGTAGAAAGGGGGGCGCTACTCCGAACAGCACACCATATATGGGCATAGAGTCCCTAGGGAGATGGTTTTCTCACTGAGAATGAAAAAACAGAATTTTTCTCACTTGAAAAAACAGGAATTTTCTCACATTTATGGATGTTTCTTGGACGGTTATGAGTGTTGGTCAATTTATTTGATGTTTTTCATGGATGTCAACATCAATTTATGTCTGTTTTATGGTTTTTGTCAGTGAGAATGGAAAAACAGTATTTTTCTCACTTTGATGGATGTTTTCTGGACGGTTATGTGTGTTGGTCAATTTATTTGATGTTTTTCATGGGTGTCAACATCAATTTAAGGATGTTTTATGGTTTTTGTCAGTGAGAATGAAAAAACAGGAACTTTCTCACTTTGATGGATGTTTTCTGGATTATTGATTAATGTCTGACAGGTGATGTCAAGATTGATTGATTTGTCATGAAAAAGGAATGGATGAAGTTTATTAATGTCTTTGATGTATTTCCAAGAGAATTGTTTCCGGGGCAAAGTTTATTAATATCTTTGGAGTTCGACCAGTAGAATTGTTTCCGGGGCGAAGTTTTTTAATATCTGACAGATGATGTCATGGTTGATTGATTTGTCAAGAAAGGGGAATTAATTTGTTGTTTCTAAGAGGAATTATTGATTCACGAAAGGGTTTCTTAGTAATTTAAAATGTGACAGCGCAGGGATGCCAAAAACAAAAGGAACACGCAGAAATTACGTTTAGGGGTTATTTGGGCGAAACCATTTTAGACATTTTAGGGAATTATTTCGGCGAAACAGTTAGAGACATTTTAAAAGATGATTTTAGAAGAGTAGAAGAGAATTTGAGGGTGAAACTCTGTGGTCGTTATAATACACAAGTTCCATTTGAACAGTGTCGTGAGGTCCTCTCACCCCAACCCCAAAGGGTTCCGATCCCCCATCCCAACCCCGAAGGAAGCCCCCGGTCCTCAAAGGTCCCCTGGCACCCCAAAGGGCCCCCTGAGCCACAATTTTTTAATACTTTTTTAAGGCTTTATTATATCTTTTCAGAACAAATTATTTTCTTAATGTCCATCCTAAACCCATTTTACAAGTTGAAGTACCCATCCTTTTCACCTACAACTTTACTTTACAGCCTTTTGAATGCTCCAACACCCAGCAATACTTTTCAAAGGCCATTTCCGAACAAGTTATTTTCTTAATGTCCTTCCTAAACCCATTTTACAAGTTGAAGTTCCCATCCTTTTCACCCACAACTTTACTTTACAGCTTTTTGAATACCCCAACACCAGGCAATACTTTTCAAAAGGCATTTCAGAACAAGTTCTTTTCATAATGTCCATCCTAAACCCATTTTACAAATTGAAGTACCCATCCTTTTCACACACAACTTTACTTTACAGCTTTTTGAATGCCCCCAACACCAGGCAATACTTTTCAAAAGGCATTTCAGAACAAGTTCTTTTCATAATGTCCCTCCTAAACCCATTTTACAAATTGAAGTACCCATCCTTTACACCCACAACTTTACTTTACAGCTTTTTGAATGTTCCAACACCAAGCAATACTTTTCAAAGCCATTTCAGAACAAGTTCTTTTCTTAGTGACCGTCCTAAACCCATTTTACAAATTGAAGTACCCATCCTTTTCACCCACAACTTTACTATACTGCTTTTTTGAATGCTCCAACACCAAGCAATTCTTTTCAAAAGTATTTCAGAACAAGTTCTTTTCTTAGTGACCGTCCTAAACCCATTTTACAAATTGAAGTACCCAGCCTTTTCACCCACAACTTTACTATACTGCTTTTTTGAATGCTCCAACACCAAGCAATTCTTTTCAAAGGCATTTCAGAACAACTTCTTTTCTTAATGTCCCTCCTAAACCCATTTTTCAAGTTGAAGTACCCATCCTTTACAGCCACAACTTTACTTTACAGCTTTTTGAATGCTCCAACATCAAGCAATACTTTTCAAAGGGCATTTCACGACAAGTTCTTTTCTTAATGTCCCTCCTAAACCCATTTTACAAGTTGAAGTTCCCATCCTTTTCACCCACAACTTTACTATACAGCTTTTTGAATGCTCCAACATCAAGCAATACCTTTCAAAGGGCATTTCACAGCAAGTTCTTTTCATAATGTCCATCCTAAACCCATTTTACAAGTTGAAGTTCCCATCCTTTTCACCCACAACTTTACTTTACAGCTTTTTGAATGCCCAACACCAAGCAATACTTTTCAAAAGGCATTTCAGAACAAGTTCTTTTCTTAATGCCCCTCCTAAACCCATTTTACAAGTTGAAGTACCCATCCTTTTCACCCACAACTTTACTTTACAGCTTTTTGAATGCCCCAACACCAGGCAATACTTTTCAAATACATTTCAGAACAAGTTCTTTTCTTAGTGACCATCCTAAACCCATTTTACAAATTGAAGTACCCATCCTTTTCACCCACAACTTAGTTTACAGCTTTTTGAATGCCCCAACACCAGGCAATACTTTTCAAATGCATTTCAGAACAAGTTCCTTTATTAGTGACCGTCCTAAACCCATTTTAGAAATTGAAGTACCCATCCTTTTCACCCACAACTTAGTTATAGGAAAGAGTTTGAAGTTTTACCTTAGAGACTTAGCTTAGAGTTTTAGTTTGGTTTAGTTTTAGTTAAAAGTTTAGAGTTTTTAGCTTAGAGTCTTAGCTTAGAGTTTTTGTTGGAGTTCTAGTTTAGTTTTAGTTAAGAGTTTAGAGTTTTTAGCTTAGAGTCTTAGCTTAGAGTTTTATTTAGAGTTCTAGTTTAGTTTAGTTTAGTTACAGTTAAGAATTTAGAGTTTTAGCTTAGAGTCATAGCTTAGAATTTTACTTAAAGTTATAGTTTGGTTAAGTTTTAGTTAAGAGTTTCGAGTTTTAGCTTAGAGTCTTAGCTTAGAGTTTTTGTTAGAGTTCTAGTTTATTTT
>JAQQPU010022624.1:0-13857 GCA_029168905.1 Artemia sp. Kazakhstan ARC1039
ATAACTTAAAACGAACAGAAACTACCACAAACAAGAATAGGGCTAAATACCCCCCCCCCCAAGCTTTCTGAAGATCAATAGGGGCGGATCGAGATCAAAATCTTGGGAGAGGCCCAATGTGACAAGGGCTCCAATGAGCAAAATCTTGGGCGGGGGGGGGGGGGTTGAATGTAACAAAGGTGCCAATAATTGACCAAATTGATAAATTTATTCTAAAAATAGTAAAATTTATTCTAAAAATAGTAAAATTTATTCTAAAAATAGTAAAATTAAGAAAAAAACAAGGATGAAGGCACCAGAAATATCTTAAGGGGGGTTCCCCCTGGATCTGCCACTGAAGACCAAAGCATCATTTCCAATTAACTTAAAACTAAACATATCTTAAGCCTTTTCTTCTCCATAACGTTCATAAACTGCTGAGAATTTCAGGAATGAATATCAATTTATATTAAACTCTCAATCTTTATCCATTAGTAATTTTCAGAAATCCTGGTTAGTATAGTAATTTTCATTCTTTTTTGTTGATTTTATGACAAATTAAAAATATACAGCTCGGAATAAAAATTGTTTTCAGTAAAGTACAAATAATGTTCTGACTCTTAGAAGGGCACTGGCCCTACTCCTTTTTGTGGTAGTTCCCGTTCATTTTAAGTTATAATTAATTATTTATTATAATTTCTGTTTGATCAGGGTTGCAATTATTTCTAAATAGTGATTCATGTTTGTTTTAGGCTTAAATTATTATTTAACTTTATTTATGATCGTCTTTGCTTTAATGTAGCTCTATTTTTCTTTGAAAAACTTCTTTCGTGTGACAAGTTTTTTTTAAATATTAATTTGCCAAAATAAACCAGATACTTCATTGCTAAAGTAAATTCTTTAGGAATCGTCCCCATATTTGTTTTTCAATTAGTTTTTTTTTCTTTAATTTACTCCTACATCCAGTTGACTAAAGGCTAATGCTGAGAGCAGGGTCAAATTCTTCATATGCATCCACTTTTTACATTTTTTTACGAGATTTGTCTTTAAAAAGTCAGGCGACAAATGGTAACCCTACCATTCAGTCGGTATTCAGCTTTTGCAGCGTAAACATAAGGATCAGCCCCGTAGGCACCTGGATAGTCACCAACCGATAACCATCCATATTCCAAATAATAGCCTCCGTAGAGCACAGCTAATTTTTTGTAACCGTATCGTCTCCTTTTAAGACACTCCAGTTGCGGTTTCGGCCTCGTGTTTGCAATTCGGCCTAACTGTAGTGTCCATCAAACGCCCTAGCTGAGTTTTATAAGTTAATTACTGTGTTTACTTTTGAACTTCTGTGTTACAATATGGACCATGTATTCGAAAAGCTCAGAAATCCTTAAATAGAAGCCTTAATGGGTATTGAAAGTTATTCTTGAAACATATTAAATAAAAAAAACAAGTTTTTTAACCGAAAGTAAGGAGCGACATTAAAACGAGCAGAAATTATTCCGTATATGAAAGGGCTTTACGCTAAAGTTTGACTCTTTCTCACAACTCTACTTTATAAAACAATAAACAACTTTAGCGTAAAGAGCGAGGCGTTGAGGAGGGGACAGCCCCTTTCATATATGGAATTTCTGTTCGTTTTAAATTTTAATGTCGCTCCTTACTTTCAGTTAGAAAATCTTGTTGTTTTTTTTTTATTTAATTCCTGAACGTTTTTAAATTAACGCAGGTCTTAAATTTGGCTGAATGAGCTGACTACTGCCTGTTCCCAGATCATTGTTTGAATTTATCTACAACCGGAATTTAGGAAAAGACCGACGGCTTCAGCGGAAATTGTAAGAAAATAACCCGCATTTTCTTTGTTTCATTTTACAGTTGAGTTATTGTCAATTTAGCAGTCGGCACACAGAGGCAAAGGTGAAATTCGCGAGGAAAAAAAAACCGCCAGGATGTCTGGCTCCACTTCCACGGAAAAATCCCCCTCCCACGGAATCATCCACTGGACAATTCAATCCTGGCAAAAACTTACCCCGGAGAATTACCCTTAACATCTCCACATGTAAAATTGAATCGGCAAAGAGAAAGCAAGACATATAAAGAAATTTCGTATAGGAATTCTGGCAAATTCCCCCAGTGTAAAATTTCCCCTTAAAAGTTCACCCCCTGGAAACTTCCCTCTCCATGAAAATTTCTCCCCATGAAAAATACCCCCAGCAGAAGATTCGTCCTCCCCTATCCACCCTAAATATGTATGCATACTTCCCAATAACAAACACTATACGTTAACAATGGGCAAATGTAGTTTAAAGACCTTTCCCCAGGGGCTGGGGGGGGGGTCATGTTATCTCCAAAGACAAAGTTATTGGGCCTTTCAACTATGATGAACAAATAGCTATCTTAAAACTTTGATCGGACGATTTTGGGGGAAAAGTGGCATGGGAGGGGGCCTAGTTGCCCACCAATTTTTTTGGTCACTTAAAAAGGACACTAGAACTTTTATTTTCGTTATAATGAGTCCTCTCCCGACTTTCTAGGCCCACTGGGTCAATACGATCACCCTTGGAGAAAAAAGATCCGTGATCTTTCTTCTGGCAAAAATTACAAAATTCTACATTTTTGCAGACAGGAGCATGGAACCTCTACAAAAGAATTCTTTGATACGCTGAATCTAATGCTGTGATTTTCATTAAAATTTACGATTTCTAGGGGGTCTTTCCCCCTTTTTTCATAGATCAGACAAATTTCCTCAGGCTCTTAGCTTTTGAAAGGTACGACTAATCTTAATGAAACGTATATATTTGGAATCAGCATTATAAGCCATTTCTTTTGATATATCTATTTGTATTAAAATTCCGTTTTTTAGAGTTTCGGTTACTATTGAGGTGGGTCGCTCCTTATTTAAAGTTCGTTAGCACGAACTGTTTGATAGGCTGAATATTGTGCTTTGTTATAGGACGCTCAAACTGTAGTTTTAAAGGTAAAAAAAGGCAAAGGATACGGCACGAGACTTCTTGAAGTCCAAACAGGTTGTGCTGATCTCTATCTCAAGGCTCTTCAGCCAGGAAGTGCAATGGGGCCCTTCAGCCATGGGGGCAAGCCATCCTGTGCTTTCGCACACCCTTCCTGCGTACCTTCCCCAGATTTCTCCAGGTACCCGTTTAGAACTCGGTCAACTCTGGCTGAGCTTACAGTCACGCCACTGACCTCCGTCCCAAATCAAATAAATTGCCACATCAGGAATCGAACCCTCACCCTTTCGGACAAAAGATTCCACATCCAGCGCACCATCCACTTGGCAGTTTTCAGCTTGTACCAGTGATTAGTTGCTCAAAAGACCCTTAAATGTAAAACTAGTGGAAATCAATGAGTGTAGTCTTCTATCAAATTGTATGCACCAAGTCTCTGTTTTAAATGAGCTATTTGCATAATGTAAGGCCCTTGAGCCTTCTCTTTACAGGCGTTAAAATTGTTTGCTTTCCAATAAAGTTCGGACCTTTCAAAATAGCTAAAGCAATGTGAATTAGGTATCGAGTGAACTCTCTCCCAAATTTTTAGTGTAGTTACTTCTATATAATCAGGTAAAAAAAACAACAAAAAAACACGGGAAATTTTGGAGACTATCAATGAATCCACACTATGTCATGAAAAAATTTATTTTATATAAAACCAACTGATGCTTCTAGTGCAAAGTTTCCCGCTGAATTTGGTGAGACATTCATACTTCTTTACCCCCAGCGTTTTCCTTAAAACCAGGGGTCACCAGGAGAATAAAATAAATTTAATTTTTTTTTAGTCCAATGATTCTCTGAAGTTGTTTTGTATAATTCTTTTTTTTAAAGTAAAATTAAAAAAAATAATAAATACAGCAAAATTGTTAGCAAGAAGTTTTTAGTTATTGTTGCATTAGGAACACTTTCTTGGAGTATTCTTTTAAGAATTTAAACACCCTTTTCGTTTGAAAAATATTATGTAAAATTATAAATGACAGAAAAATTGGGACTGCGTTTCCAAATTCAGCGTCAAAAGTCACATTAAAAGCGAAACTAAAGTTGTGCGAAGCTAGAAATTTTGTTTCGCAGTTTAGTCACTAAATAGTCATTACCTAGAAAATAAAAAAGAAAATTAGAGACATTCAGTTACAAAACAATTAATTTGAGAAACTCTATTACTCTCAGCAACAGCTAGCACGTAATCTTGAGGATCAACTCGATTTTGAGCCTTCCTATTGTCTAGCCTTTCCTTATTGTGGTCTAAAGACCAGAGCGGCGGTAGAAACTTTGGTTTCATCGAATCAATAAAATGCTTTCTCCAGGTCCTTTCAAGATTTACTAAACCAAATTTCTGGGCGTAACAGCTTACAACTTTAAGGCCATGGGGTTGATACGCTTCGTTAACCGATCTGGAATTACAAGATTGAAGTTTAAAGTCTTTCTTAGTAGTCCTAATCAAATACTTTAAGCTAGAAGGCCCTTATAAAAACACCTATCCATCTTTTACCTAAAATCTATGTCTTGAGTCTTCCATAAAGTCTAGATTCTATAGCAGATAGTGGAAATTTTATTTGGGATTGCGTTCTCTTTCTCTTACGTAGTTAAGGTTGTAATGGAAGACAACGTGGTCTATTGGGTAATTACTATTGTTGAAAACAGTCTCCAAGGCTGAACCAAGGTTTTTAAACTGTGCTTAAAAGATTCGGACAGTTAGAACAACGCTTAGATAAAAAAAATTCAATGGCGCAAAATTATCTGGTATGTTGTTTCAGGCGGAAAAGTAAGTTTTTACATTTATATTGCTTAACTTTCAAACAAAATATTTATACGATAATAAGTCAATCTATGTACTTTTAAACACATCTTTATAAACTACAATCAACAACCTGCATGATTGTTACTTCTCATCCTCTCATCCATGATTGTTACTTCTCATCCTTTACTTCCCATCTAAATGACAGTTGTTAAGGCATTTTTTTAATTCTTTATCATAATTTTCTACCGATTTTACTCTATTTTTCCGACTTTTGGCAGATAAACTGTTGTATATTTGAAATTGATCATACTGCAAAAAATTTTAAATGCGTACACAATTTTCTAAGCAAGAAGAAAAAAAAACAAGAAAAGATTTGGAACAGTTGTTCCCAAAGTGGGCGTTACAAACTTTTTTGGTAACTATGACACCTACTTTATGTCACAGTCTTACCAGCCAAGGAGAGCGAACTTTGTCCCATAGTTTACAAAACTAAGGGCACAGTTTAGGGAAAAGCAAATAATAGCTACAATGTATTGTTCACAACAGGCTCTACAGGACAGTCGATTGTTTTCTGCCAAGAGCCTATTTTATAGTCACAAATTGGTCTTTTCAGGTTGGTAGTTCTAATTGGCCGATTGGCTCGAGAATCATACTCACAATCTCTTTTTTGAGGTACTCCTTTTCAAATGGGCTCCACTTTCACAAAAACCCATGTTTTACCAGTAATAATAACGATTTTTAGTAACGAATGATAAAGTATTCAAAAGAGAATAAAAAGAAAGAAGAAATAAAAACAAAAGTAAGGAAGGAACCACAAAGAATAACATAGTTAGGTAATTCTTTAGAAGGCAGCTTCTGGATCAAACAGTTCGTGGTAACGAATTGTAAGTAAGGAGCGATGCAGTTCAATAGTAACCGAAATTCTAAGAAACAGGGTCTTGATAACAATATATACATCAAAACAATCGAATTTTGATGCTTGATCAAAATGTGTAAAATTGATCAAATTTAATATTACGTATCAAAAGCGAGCCTGAGAAAATTTGCCCAATTTTAAAAAAAGGAAGGAAACACCCCCAAAGCATCAAATGAGCTTAATGAAAATGACAAATCCAGATTCAGCATACCAGAGAAACCTATTGTAGAGGTTTCAAGCACCTATGTACAAAAATGTGGAATTTTACATTTTTTACCGGAAGAAAGATCACGGATGCGTGTTTATTTGTTTGTTTTCCCCTGGGTTGATCGTATCGAACCAGCGATCGTAGAAGATCGGGAGAGGGGTTATTTGATTGGAAATCAAAATTTCTAATACCCTTTTTAAATGACCAAAACTATTGAAGGGCAGTTCCAATATTTTTCCACGCTCATTTTTCCATAGCTCCACGCTCATTTTTCCCCAATGTTGCCCGATCAAAATTTTGAGATAGCCATTTGTTTTTCAGTATAGTCGAAAAATCTAATAAATGTGTTTTTGAGGATGAATTGACCCCCCCCCCCCAAAGTCTCCGGGGGAAGGGTTGCAAGCTATGAACTTAGCCCATTGTTTACATATAATATTGGTCATTGGGAAGTATACAGACGTTGTCAGGGGAATTTTTCTGGTGGAGGGGGGGAGGGGGCTCAATGGAAGGATCTTATCATGGGGGAATTTTTCGTGGGGGAATAAAATTTCCCATGGAGGGGGAGCCGAATTTTCCAGGATTATTTAAAATATGATCAGAAATTAAATAATAAAAAAAGTTTTTCCAATTGAAAGTAAGGCGCAAGATTAAAACTTAAAACGAACAGAAATTGTCACGTATATGAGGGGGGTCCCCCACTCCTCAATACCTCGCTCTTTACGCTAAATTTTTTTAGAACTTTTAAAAGACCTTATTATTCTAATTAAACGACCTTTGTGATTCAGGAGTCATTCTGAAATAAATGGAATAAAAATCAAACATTAGCATAAAGAGCGAGGTATTGAGGAGAGGGCGACCCCCCTTATATACGTACTAATTTCTGTTCGTTTTAATTTTTATTGTTGCTCCTTACTTTCAGTTGAAATTTTTTTTCTTATTTAATGACTAAGGAAAGAGCATAGTGTTTTGTTTGAATATATACATCCTAATAACTTATATTCCCAAAAGATATCCCAAGTAATTATTTTATCATCAAATCATTTATTTACCTAATAAAGTTCTTACAAATACCTTTACAATTCTTTATTTCCCTATGAACAGATCAGACGATCAGGTTATTTTGCTGACACTTAGCAAAAGGGGAGAAAATGGAACCCATGAAAATATGTAATTAAGAGGAGAAAAAATTTCCTTAAAAACAGTCGAAACGAAATAAAAACAAAAAGTAAAAGACACTCCTTGGAAATTCCAAACTGTTAGCAATATTATTAGAAAATAAAGTTTAGCTAAAAAAAAAGAAATTGAAAATAGAAGTTTTGCAAAAGAACGAGAAACGAGCTTACAGTGTTCCTATCCCTAGAGCTTTTTCGAGAACATCATCAGTTAAAAAAATGACATCATAATGCTTAGTAATTATGGCTTCAAGTTCTGCAAGTCTGTCTAATGGAATTTTATCTTTAGCGGATTTGATGGCTCTTGCTGCTGATAAAACTTTCTTCAACGAATAATCTTCGATTACCTATAATAAAGGTTTAACAGGTAACAAGATATAAAAAGCCACAAGCTAGAAAATATCAACAAAGTAAAAGAAAGCAGTGAAATTGTAGGCATGGAAAAATAAATAATAGTCTTGAATCAGTCTTGAAAGTGATAACACCTTTTCTGGATTTTATGAACTTGAAACTCGGTAGGATCTTAAATTAGTTCAGTGACCGGTATTAATTGCGTGACCATTTTTTCAAAACATTTTTATACGGATTAAAAATGTTATAATCTACTTACCTAGTTCCTGGATAGCCATCAATCAGTGTGAATATAATATAAATAAATAGGATATCCGATATTTAGAGGCAATTACGCTACGATTGAGGTGGAGAAAGAAAAGTTAGCAGAAGAGGGGGTGGAGAGTTGTTAGCAAGAGCCATGATACCCGCTGGGCTTGCCCCTTAAATTGCGGAGACAAGGTAGACAGCCTTCAACGCTTCCCTTACTTCTCTTGCAAGGAAACCACCAGAAAAATATTAAATGAATTAAAGTGGTTACTGGCGCTTTTGCTTAATTTCCAAAGCGTTTACCATTCTTTTGGATTGGGAAGGCCCTATTCTAACCGCCGTACTCCGAGTGCATTAATCATTTTTTCACCTATGATTTCCCTCTAATTAGTTCAATATTCATCTACCATTTGAACGAGCAAGACGTATTGTGAGCGCGCTATACCTGTTTATCATATCCGGAGGAGATGAAGAAAATTTGCATTATTGTCCGGTGCTGAATTTTGTTCAGCAAAACGTTGAGAAAGGAATTGATGACGAGATGATTAAGAAGTTTGGTGCGGAGTTTTTTGACGTTGATGATATTGTGAAGGCGAAGAAATGGCTTGAGTCCAAGCTATATCCAGAAGCTTTATTTCAGAAGTGAACTGGATTGAAAGGGTCACTGAGCCATCTAGGTGATATTGTGGTCTGCTCTTTTTTCGAGAGTGAATGAGCTGCATGTCCAGTTAAAGAAATTTTCCAACCAGAACGAGGCATATTCCAACCATTTCCCGCCACTACCAGTCTGGAGCCAGTCCCTCGATACAAGCCGATAGCCACTCTACTATTGTTGTCTCTAAATTGCCACCGTCTATTAAGGATCCGACAAGCCGTAAGGACTTTATCGACCAACTAAGTGGTCATGATTCGATTGCTAGTGTTCGGCCGTTGAGAGATAAACTTTTTGTGAATATTGAGAAATCTGCAGCTTCTGATTTCTGTGAGTCTGTTGTTTCGGGTGCTGGCACGAAGATTTTGCAGAAGTGGTACCTCGGAATAGTAAAAGGAATCCCGCTGTCATTTAATGCTAGTGAATTCAAAATGCACCCTGAAGCCGAGGACGCAAGTCGATTTGGGTCGTCCCAAACTATCAAGCTGGTTTTTTCGGACTCCTTTGGTAAAAGTGACACGATAGAAAATGGTGTAAATATTGGATACGAGATTTTCAGCGTTTCTGACTTTATAAGTGTACCGCGTTGTTGCAAGTGCAGGTCTCTTGATCACGTTCTAAACAAATGCAACAGTCAAGTGGAAAATTGTGCGCGCTGTGCAGGCAATCACTCTTTTTCGAAAGATACGCCCTGTAATAACATCCCTTATTGTGCGAACTGCGGCGGGTCACGCACTTCGTATAGTCTATTGTGTTCAGTGCTTAAATCTCGTATTGCGACCGGTCTGAAAAAATGATGTTGCAAAAGTTCTCGGTTATTTCGTATAATATAAACGGAACGCGTAGGAAAGAGCAAATCATTGACGAACTTTCGTGCAAATACGACATTGTCTGTCTTCAAGAGCATCTTTTATCATCAGCTAATACCAATCTGCTGAAACGGAGTGGGAATCACATTGCGTTGGTGAATGCTGCACGGTCTACGTTTGGTAGACCTTCTGGAGGCCTCGCCTGTATTTTGAAGTGTAGTCCTTTTTCATCCGCGACGCCAGTGCTGTTCCACAGTGAAGAAAACATCTTGGCCGTGTGAATTGCCGATCTAGTATTTATTAATGTATATTTTCCTTGTGATCGCAAATCTGTTCAGTCACTGAATAAGTTTGCCAAGACTTGTAGTGTTTTGAAAAAAGTGGCAGATTCTGCATTATCTTTTGGTTACCAATTTGCTGTCGCTGGGGATTTTAATGCTTATTTATTGAATTCAAACCTACGATCGGATATGGTTTTCCAGTCTTTGTCCGAGTTTAAGCTACTTGATAAGAATCGTTCATTTTCATATATCCATCATTCTGGGTTCTATACTAATATAGAACGCGTTTTTTGATCTCCAAATTTATCGGTTTCAATTGTTTCTGTTCACGAAACAGAAAGTGATATAGACCACCTACCAATTTCCTTTTCGTTTGATATTTCTCTGTCACCAGATATTTCACGCGTAAATCTTAGATGGTTTACCAGGCGAAACCGGAATAAGGCTAATTGGGCGCTCTACATTTCTACTCTTACAGCTCTTTTGTCTACTATAAAAGTTCCTTTTCAGCTACTTCAGGTTGGATCTAAATTTGTAAATGATAAGAATTTTTTGAACAATTATTATTTTGATATTATATCATATATGAAGGAAGCCAAAAGAGTGGCCGTTCCCAAGGAACGTGTAAAATTTAATACGCGGAAGCCTGAATGGTCGTGGGACCCAGGTCTAAAAACAGTGAAAAATAAAGCCAAATTTTGGCTGCGTATATGGGTTTCTTGCGGACGGCCACTTAACGGCGTAGTATTTGAGCTTAAACAGAAAAACAAACAAGAGTATAAAAAGTGTTTTCAATCTGCAAAATCTAAAATGTGTAGGTTCCCGACAAGTAATTTAGATTGGAAAAAGATAGTAAATTCAGATAAAAATGATGATTCTTTTTCAACGAGTACCCCAATTAGCCCTGCTGCTTGGTGCAAATATTACGATCAGATTTTTAACACCGTAAACCATCTCGTTCATGCTACATTCATGAAGCATCTTAATTCTGCGCTTCCTACCTAACTCCGCCAGATCCTCCCAGTTCATTTATTTTCGGTGATACTAGCTATAAAGAAGCTCAAGTCAAGTTCTACTGATGGCGATGGCATATTGCCAAACACCTAAACGTTGATTGTCCAGCTCTTGCCCAACATATACAACTTCTTTTCCAAATGTGTTTATGTACCTTGTTTGTGCCTGAAAATTTTTTTGTGCGGAAGAGTTACCTCAATTTTGAAAAAAGGAAAAATTCCGATTGAGTGTGCATCTTAGAGGCCAATAACGGTTTCTTGCAATATAAGTAAAATTTTCGAGTATCTTCTCCTCCCTTCAGTTAACTCTTCCGCATACTTCGGTGAAAACCAGATCGGGTTTTCAGCTGGGATAGGTTGCCAGCTAGCACATCGAGTTTTGGCGAATGTTCTTATTGAGGCAAATAAAAATGTATTCGAGTTACATTTATGCGCCTTGGATCTGTCCAAGGCCTTTGACACCGTTACCCATTCCCAAGCTATTTTTTTCCCTTTTTAGTCACGGTATTAACATTTCGGCAATATTTCTCCTTAGATATTGGTATTCCAATTCTTTTTTGCGGATTAAAACGGACATGAGTGTTTCCGAAAGCAAAATTCGAGTGCGGCGTGGGGTCCGGCAGGGTGCCGTCCTTTCTCCTTTTATTTTTAATTTTTTTATATCATCTGTTCTTTCTTCTATCCCACACACTTGCATTCTTAATTCCGTTAACATCTCTTATCTTGCTGATGCAGATGATATCCTTTTGATCAGTAGGACTAAAAAGGGGATTTCCCTGTCTGTCTCAACAATAGCATGTACACTTCATACTATTGGACTTTCTCTTAATCTTTCAAAGTATGAATATCTCTCATTTAATAGTAATAATATGACCCCTCTAGTTTGCGGATCTTTTTCTGTCCCGTCGGTTCCTTCCCGTCGGTTCCGGTGGCTGGGTATCAATGTTAGTAAAACACTAAAATCTTTCCGAAAGCTTGTCGTCGCTGATTGCAAGAAGAAAATTCAGTTAACTTATTCTAAAATTGTTGCAAATCGAGGTAGATACAAAAGAAAGTCTCTTGCTAAATTATATTCGGTTTTTACAGATCATTCGGTTTTGTTTCTGTCTGGAATTTACCCTATTTTTCACCAAAAAGACATCAGATCACTTCATTCATATTATTTCCGGTTTTCCCGCTTTCTATTGTATCTGCCTCCATGGTATAGAAATCGGAATCTCATATCCGTTTACGGTCTTCCGGATATTGGGTCAAGGCTTACGGAATTTGCCGGCAAACTACCCCAGTCTACATATAAGTATCTGCCAGCCCACAGTGGCCTTACTCGTTTGCTGTAGTTTTTGTTCTTTTTTTTCTTTTTTTTTTTTTGTTGTTTGAAGTGTTGTTGAATTTGTTTGTTTTGTAATTTTTTTTATTTATTTTTTTCGCAATAGTAATTTAAATTCGTTACATTCATGAACAGGTAATATTCAAACATTTCAAATATGTTTAAGGTCTAAATTATTAAATGATGCTCCATTAAGTCCTGGTCCGCTGTATTAAGTCTTGGTCTGTCTTTTGTCATAAATAGTTTTTTTTTTTGTATCTTTAACGTTTCTCTTTTCTTTGGTTACTCTGCTCTTGTGAAGTTTTTAAGTTTTATTTACTCATGTATGTAGTGTATTATCTACTTGTTTCTTTATACTCCACAATTATCATTTTTGTATATGATGTGGGTTAAAAATAATTTATTATTATTATTATTAATGTATTTTAAAGTAATAGTTTAAAATGGCAGCCCCAAAAGAAGATATCTTCCTAATAATAAGCGATCGACATAATTGAGCGTCAAAATGGGGCCGTTAGGTTGCGGCATTAAAAGACTAAAAAAAATTCGCTATTAGCATTAGGCAAACAGAAATATAGAGAGTTGTTGAACTTAGACACGGCAAAAACCTTTGAACCTAAAAATATTAAGAAAAAAACACAATGTAAGTTACTCCTGAATCCACACCGAATCAACTACAAACCACAATTCCTACCTTGACAGCAGCAATATTGCTCTCACATACAGCACTAATCATTTTAGCGTGCCAATTGGGAATAAGATACAAGGATAAGATTTTCTACTAAGGACTTCCCATCTCAGAATAAAATACCTGTCCATCAAACAGTTCGTGGTAACGAACTGTAAGTAAGGAGCGACCCGGCTCAATGGTAACCGAAACTCTAGAAAACGAGTTTTTGATACCAATAGATATATCAAAAGAATCAGATTTCAATGCTGATTTCAAATATATAACTTTCATCAAGTTTAGTGCTACCCATCAAAAGTTACGCGCCTGAGAAAATTTGGCTGATTTTCGAAAAAAGGGGGAAAGACCCCCTAAAAGTTATAGAACCTTAATGAAAATCACACCATCATATTCAGCGTATCAGAGAACCCTACTGTAGAGGTTTCAAGATCCTATCTACAAAAATGTGGAATTTTCCATTTTTTGCCAGAAGAAAGATCACGGATGCGTGGTTATTTGTTTTTTGTTTTTTTGTTTTTTTTTTTTCCCCAGGGGTGATCGTATCGACCCAGTGGTCCTAGAATATCGTGGGAGGGCTCATTGGAACGGAAATTAAAAGTTCTAGTGCCCTTTTTAAGTGACCAAAAAAAATGGAGGGCAACTAGGCCCCCTCCCACGCTCATTTTTTTCCCAAAGTCACCCGATCAAAATTTTGAGATAGCCATTTTGTTCAGCATGGTCGAAAATATGATAAAAATGTCTTTTAGGATGACTTGATCCCCTAAAGTCTCCAGGGGGAGGGCTGAAAGTTATGAACTTTACTCAATGTTAACATATAGTATTGGTTATTGGGAAGTATACAGACTTTTTCAGAGGAGATTTTTTCTGGTAGGTGGGGGAAGGAGAGGGTCGGGGGCTATATGGAAGGATCTTTCCATGAAGGAAGTTTTCATGGGGGAAGGGACATTGCTATGAAGGGGGCGCCGGATTTCCCAGCATTATTAAAGAAAAAGATCAGGAATTAAATAAAAAAAAACAAGTTTTTCAACTGATCAACTGATTGTGATTAAGAGGTCATTTTTAAAGAACTGGAAAAAAAATTCGAACTATAGTTTAAAGAGCAGGGTATTGACTAGGGGGCGAACCCCCTAATATACGTGTTAAAAATTTATGAATATAGAAGTTCGTTACGTAAGTTAATTCTAAGTTACGTATATTTATTACTAATAAAAACGTTCGTAAATAAAATTAAACAAGTTTCGAGAAAGCCATTTAACCAAATATAATATGCAAATTTTGTTTTAATTATTCATGTACGGTGAGCCAAAATCAAAACCTGCATTAATTCAAAAACGTTCAAAAATTAAATAAAAAAAACAAGTTTTTTTAACTGAAAGTAAGGAACGACGTTAAAACTTAAAACGAACAGAAATTATTCCGTATATGAAGGGGGCTGTCCCCTCCTCAACGCCTCGCTCTTTACGCTAAAGTTT
>JAQQPU010022625.1:0-11137 GCA_029168905.1 Artemia sp. Kazakhstan ARC1039
GATAGTGATGTTACGATGGATAGAATAATTATTTGGTAAAATGATTTCGATGTCGTATAAAATGATGATGATAGTAATAAACTGTTTTTAGCGAGATATGTAGCCAAATTAGTCTTATCATTAGGAGCAAAATAGAAAAACTGAGTAGAGGCTCAGGCTGCAAAGGCCCATTACCTCCACACTAAAAAAAAAGAAAAAAAAGAAATGGAATCAGCTTAAGAAGAGCCACTGTGTTTTAGGTACCTCCCTCGAGCGTCGTATTCTGAGGTCGAGCTTGCTTATCTCTTTTTTTTGCTTTGTTTAAGAGCCTTCATTGATGATGTGAAGGTGTCAACCGTTTTTTCTCTGGTACCGAGAATCCACCCCTGCCGGCTTCAGGCCGGCTTAGCCTGCCAACACTCGTCCCTGAAAAGAGTGGGGAGAGTTACCCACAACGTGCCATCTATCATTGGCAAGCAGTAGCTAGTCCAAACAGCCGGTACCAGCAAGAAAACTTTTTTCTCCCACCTGAGATTACTCCTCAATGGGTCTTTTCTTGCACAACGGTTGGTGCTTTGTATTTCCAGGGTATTGGCCCCCGGTATGATTTTGGGAGTCATTACTGGCTCCAATCCATCCCACTTCTGCAGTTTTATCCCCAAAATACCCTACCTTGTGTTTAAACGCTGGGCAAGAGGGCCTGTAGCTTGACGGTGACTGAAATTAGCATCTACATGTCCTTATTATGCCTACTAATTTCAGGTGCAGCCCGAGAAGGGAGTGCACGAAAAAGAGGTTTTCATAACTAACCTAAGTTGCACCATAGACTTTTGATGCCTTGTCGCTAGTCCTGGCATTTTTGTAGTTACCAGCTGTATGGGCTATAATTAGCCCAAGCTATAGACACAGATTTTCCTGTAACGAAATTAGCGTATAAGAAAAGGAACGGACTGTCCTCAAAAGGGAAATGAAGCTGGTACCTTGTGGTACCTTCGGATACTAAGCTTTGCATGTAGTGTCGTCAACCCTTCGTTTAGCTTACCAGAGGTATCATGTGTTAGAGGTCGTATATTCCACGCAGTATGATGACGAGACGACATCCTTATGTTTAGTAGATCATTTGCGTGACATGAGATAGTTGATTAGATGTTAACTCTTATCGATCAAGGGGGGAACAGGTGGAAACGCATAGTAGTCTCATCCTTAAAAATACTTATTGCAATGATTAATTTTTTTTCATTTTTAGCTTGTTTACCAGTTAAAACTAAGGAAGTCCTGGGAAAACAAAACTAGGCTACCTTATTTCAAAATCAAATGAAAAAAAAACAAGCTTTATTTTAACTGAAAGTAAGGAGCGATATTAAAACTTAAAACAAACAGTGATTTTTCCGTATATGAAAGGGACTGTCCCCTCCACAATGCCTTGCTCTTTACGCTAAAGTTTGACTCTTTCTCACATGTCTATTTTTTAAAACAATAAAAAACTTTTTTTTATTTAATTTCTGAACGTTTTTGAATTATTGCAGCTTTGGTTTTGGCTCACCGTGCATGAATTATTAAAATGAAATTTGCATATTAATTTTACTTTTTTTGGCTAAATGGCTTTCTCGAATTTCTTATCTGACGTAACTTACAAAATGAATTACGTAACGAACTACTATGTTCGTATATTTTTATTACTTAAATGAGGGGTTCTCCCCCTATTCAGTACCTCGCTCTTTATGCTAAAGCTCGAATTATGTTCCAATTCTTTAAGAATGACCTCTGAATCACAAATTTCTGATCGTTTTTAAATAATGCTGAGAAATCCAGCGCCCCCTCATAGAAATGTCCCTTCCCCCATGACAATATCCTCCATGAAAAGATCCTCCGATGTATCCCCATCCTCCGACCCCCCTCCCCACCAGAAAAAATCCCTCCTAAAAACGTCAGCATGCTTCCAAATAACAAATACTATATGTAAACAATCGGTAAAGTCCATAACTTGCAGCCCTCCCCCCGGGACTCTGGGGGATTAAGTCATCCTCAAAGACATATTTATTAGGTTTTCGATTATGCTGAACAAAATGACTATATCAAAGTTTGGATCCGATGACTTTGGGAAAACAATGAGCGTGGGAGGGAGCCTAGTTGCATTCCAATTTTTTTGGTCACTTAAAAAGGGCACTAGTACTTTTAATTTCCGTTCGAATGAGCCCTCTTGTGATATTTTATGACCACCGGATCGATACGATCACCCCTGGAAAAAACAAAACAATAAAAAACAAATAAACACGCATCCGTGATCTTTCTTCTGGCAAAAAATGCAAAATTCCTCATTTTTGCAGATAGGAGCTTGAAACCTCTACAATAGGGTTCTCTGATACGCTGAATATGATGGTTTGATTTTCATTAAGATTCTATCTCTTTTAGGGGGAATCCCCCCTTTTTTCGAAAATAAGGCAATTTTTTCAGGCTCGTAACTTTTGACAGGTAAAACTAAACTTAAATATTTGATGAAACTTAAATATTTGAAATCAGCATAAAAATCCGATTCTTTTGATGTATCTACTGGTATCGAAATTCCACTTTTTAGAGTTTTGGTTACTATTGAGCCGGATCGCTCCTTACTTACAGTTCGTTACCACGACTTGCTTGATTACATATACCAATCCCAAATGTACAGGTTTCTGCAGTCTCAGATTTTTGTTCAAAAGTATGATTATGACCCACTCAGGGTACAAATAATATTGAGATCAAGGACCCTTGTTTCAATTTTGGTCAAAATGTGTCAAAATGTGCCAAAAGTCGAATATGTCAATATATGTCATACCAAATCTCCAAAAAATCCTATATCCAATAAATGAGTTGGATGTTAAAGGGTTCTTTCGTGTCAAATGAACTATTATATAAAAAATTCATTCTAACCCTTTTGGAAGATTAATAATTGGTTAAAGACTCGGATCATGTGCATCACTTTCTATCTTCGTCAAAATATTTCACATACCAAATGCACATGTCATAATGTCAAAAATGTCACAATGTCATTTTAAGTGTCAAAACATCACATACCAACTACCAAATGCCGGATGTTAGAGATTTTTACACTACCGTTGTACTAAAAAAGGTTAACCAAACATTGTACTAAAATATGATTGAATATCACTTAACAGAGCAATGGCCGACTAAAAACTTAGATTATGTTGTTCCAATTTTAAATTTGGTGAAATATCATACATTTCAAAAATCAAATTTGTCATTGTTACAACATGTGCTTGTAACCTACTTAGCAGAACAATAATTGGCTAAGGACTTCATCATGGGTGTCAATTTCAATATTTACCGAATTCTATATGTCACAAAGTGCAGGTATTATCGCCAAACCGCTATACAAGCACTTACGAACTATTTGTTACTGTTGTGCACAGTTCATATAATTATCCAGTAAGCTTATCGCAGATCATTTCTGGTCTTCGTTCTCGGTGCGAACAAAAAGCTCCTCCCACTTCTTTCTGCATTAGCGGGTTCCGATTGTTTCCAACAAAGTGCATTATTCGTAATAGCGGGTTTCCACTTGTTTCCGATTAGATCACAGTCTGACTTGTCTACCCGTGAAAAGGTCTGATGCCGCCTATGTTTCTATCTGCAAAAACGTTCTCTGGAGCACTCGCACCTTGGTCCGGGTTTTTATAATGGGTGAGATAGGGAAAGATCATACTGGATAATTATATGAACTGTGCTGTTGTGATACTAAATAAAAAGCTCTAATCTCCGTCGCACGGAGTTCAATCTTTTAACACGCTGTAATTTCCAATCGCAAATGTTTAAAGAAAATATTTATATTGATAACTCTAGTTTAGGCAGGAGATGGTTCATCCTTTATTGCTAAGTTTAAGGTCATTTAATTTTATGTGTTGAATAAGAATGTTTCAAAAAAGATTAAAAGGGAGTATAAAAGGAACATACAATAAAAAGAAATCATAAAAAGAACTGTATAGAAAGATCAAGACGCATCAGTCGTAACATACACAACATAAACAAGAATATTGCAATGCTGCAACTAAGGAAATAAAGAAGAAAAAGTTTAGAAGATTGAGGTATTCATCGTAGCACTCCAGTTCTTTTCTTTTTCTCCTAATCTATTGTATCTGTGAGCCGAGGGGGGGGGCTACCTTAATATCATTATGCTATGATATCTAAAGAAAAAAAGCATTTTAATTTTCAACCCAAATGTTTAAGACATCCTTCTTTTCGTTATCTCCTTTTTTAAGATTGGGGGGTGGGTGGGTTTGTCATCACGTAATGACAATAAGTCAAGCTACTTATCAAAAGACGAAAGTTTTCAAAATACCAGTGTATTCGGTGTTCCTTATTTTCTTATTATTTTCTCTCTCTCTCTTTTATGGAGGGGATGGAGGGATCATAAAGTAACTTGTGCCGCCGGAGGAAATAGTTCAAAATTTAAACATGCATTTTAATGTTAAAAGATACATCTCTCTTTGATGTATAGAATATACATATATGAATAGCTTAGAGTTTGAACCGTAGAGAAAGAATAAATTTTAATAATTGTTTTTACGAAAACTCCTCTTTGAGTCTAGCTTTTAGCTTATTTCCCGCTTTAAGAATTACTTTAGATTAAGACCTTGATGAAAAATATGCTACAACCGCTTCTGTTCAATAAAGAAGAACTGTTGTAAAAAAAAAAAGGTAAATTGAAATATAGGGTGATGAATGTAAAAAGGTAATTTGGACAAAAATTACTTTTTTTTATCCTATTTCAACATCTTTAAAGCCTAATTGGTTTGACATTAACCAGTGAACCAATATAATGTTTTTTTGTTCTTTTTTTTTGCTGAACAAGAAAATGGTGCTCTACTAATGTGAACAGGATCAAGTTAATTATATATTTAAAAGGTTTTTACATTTTTCAGTATATTGTTTTTATTTTTTAACATTGAAAACAAACAAAAAATAGCCTGTTTTTCGTAAAGGAAAACGACAGATCAGCATTTGAAGTAAGGTGCTCTTTGCATAAATTAGGGTATCCCCTCTTATTGATAAGACAGATCAAAATGCATTTAGTGACTGCGGAAATTTTGTTTTTTTAATTAATTTATTTTGAATAATAGTTTTGACGATTCTAAAACCTAAGATGGCAGTTTTTGCCAAAAACTTATTACATTATGATGAATGAAAGATTGGGATTTTTTAAAATTTTTATGGATTTCCTAAAAAAACATGTTTCAATTGAAAGTATTGAAAATATGTTAATTTCTATAAAGTTTAAATAACAGTTTAACGGTACGAATAACGGGTTGAGGTATGCCTTCCGATTCGGCGTAACATCTAGTCTTTCAAGTTTTAACGTAATTCAGCCAGAGTCGAACCAGGTCTAAATGGGTACCGGGAGAAATCGGGGGAACGTAAACAGGAAGGGCGTGCGAAAGCACCGGATGACTGATCCCCTACCCCTCGTTGCACTTCCAGGCTGAAGGGCCATGAATGCAGATCAACATTACCGGTAGGGATTATAAAGTTCAATGCCGTATCTTTACATTACCTTTACAGTAGCACTTTTGTGCTAACTTTTTTCTCAGTTAATAAGAAGCAAATATCGAAGTTCAAACTTTTTTTTTTAGCTACAAGGTTTTCATTTGTTTACCATAATTTTTGTGACAGAAAACCGATAAGATGGAAAATTTCCAGATAGTCTGGATTCCTCTTAGTAGCAAGAAAGGGAAGAAGTCAGCAGTTGTGAAAATAGTTCATCCAAAGCTTCGTCGACCTGTCAATTCCGTGTTGCGAAAGAACCAATAAAACGAAAGCCAAAAAATAGAAGAAAGACAGACAGATCAACTCCAGAAATAGTTATTTAGTGTAAAACTTCAAACAAGCTATAATTGCTCAAGATATTTCTGATACCGATTGGAATTCGCTTTTCTCTGTTGAATTCTCTCCTCCAAATGACCGAATCTTCAGTTTGAATGTAAAGAAACGCTTGATGCCTTTTTATTCAGTTTTCTCTCCCGAAAGTTTGTTCTTTCAGTTGATTCTGCGGGGCAAGCAATCCTATGCCTAAAACGTAGAAAATATTATGGTTATTTTCCATGATATTGAGTTGCTGGTTAATGATGTTGCTCTCTTGATGCAGATGATTGTTGTCCAAGTAGGTTATTTCTCTTCTTTCCCGGTTGGAGATTTAATATCGATTCCAGGGAAAGGCCAACTCACCACTCAGTGATCTTCCTTTTACCTGATAACGCTGGCTACTATTTTCTCAAAACTCTTTGTTCCGCTACTTGTCGACCGTCTGATTGCGAAGTGTTACGTTCCACCGTACCAGTTTGAATTCCATTTACATCTTGGTTGTGCCCATGGCATGTCCATTGCTATTATAAACGCCCTGATAGATGCTAATACTTCAAAGAAAACACTCTTACTTACAGGTCACTACGTCCGTAAAGCGTTTGACTCTTGCGATTGAAGCCACAATGCTACTCCATGCAGTAAATTCTGGGATCATCCCTTGATATGATCAAGCTCTCTGGTATATGTATTCTTGTCTTAAAGTTCATCCAGTTCTTCATTTGTTGTCTTAAGCTGACGGTCCTCATGTGTTCCGATCTCTTGTCCACGCTACACTCTTAATACTAATATTGAGGTTGAGAAAGGTACGCGTCTAGGTGCTGTTTCTCTAATTTCATTTTTATCAATTGAGTTTTCTATATGAAATCTACTGCTCGATCGTCCTTCATCTTTGCCGGTCTTATTATGTCGCTAGTGTGTTATATATGGGATTAAGACTGACTGAAGATCGCAGGTGAAGCTGCAAATGATAGATTGAAGTGGTTCTCCAAATTCTTTCCAAGGTTCTTTGATAACGGACAGGAGTTCATCGACCATTTTTTACCGAAAATAAAGTACCCCATTATCCAGACGATATTCTGAATTTGAGGCGTACTATCCAGCGCATTAACAAGATTTATGAAAAGCTAGATGGCGCGCCACTTCTTAAACTTTCACGTACACAGAGGGGTGGGACTCCGGTTCTTGCTGTGCAATCTACTTCCCTATCGTCCTTCTTCCTCGCTGATTTCAATTTTTTGCCAGCCTGTTATGAAAGACTGGCTGAAGGTTGCCGGTAAAGCTGCAACCGGGGGCCAATGTGGTTGTCAGAAGTCATTCCAGTGTCCTTTGGTTCCGGGTGGGACAATCTGTCGTATGTTTCCTGCCAAAAGTAAATTAACATGTCAGACTGACGACATTCTGAATCTGATTACTTCTATCCAGTTCATTAATGGGACTTATTAAAATTTTGATGGCATGTGACTTTTGGAACCATGCACGTACGCGATGGAAGGGGGGGGGGGTCTCCATTTTTTATGTTCAATCTAGTGCTCTCTCGTTCTTCACCCTCGCTGATCTTAATTTGATACTAGCCTGTTATGCATAGGGCAAAGACTGACTGAAGATTGCCGGTGAAGCTTTAACAGATTAATCAAAGTGGTCGTCGGAAGTCATTCCTAGGTCCTTTGGAGCCGGGGACGACAGTCCATCGTCTTTTTTCATGTAAAAGTAATGTTGAGTGTTATGCTGACGACATAATAAACGTAAGACATACTATCCAGCGTATTAGCGAGATGTCTGTAATTCTGCAATCCATGATTGCGAAGCTTGAACTTGAATTTAATGGCAAGCTCCACCAAAAGAAATTCCACTTGGGATCAGTAGGATAAAGTTTGTCTATCTTATGTATCCTTTGTCACGTGTAAGCTACGTCTCGTTTGTCGTCTTCTTTCGAAACTCTTTAACTACATTAGTCTACTGCATTTTTTTTTATATAGGACCTATTCAACAAGATGAGCCTCGCGGCCATCAGTCTTTGATCTCTAACGTCACGCCAGCGCCGCTAGTGGTGTCGCTAGAGTGTAGTACCGCGATCTAGTGGTTACAGGGGTTCTATAATTCCTTCCCGCACTGATATTACAACCAGTTTGGGTTTCGAAAAGTGTACTACTTTTGGAAAAGGTAAGGTCAAAACGATATAGCCCAAGGTGCCACGATCTGTGTCACCACTTATATCTCTCTACTTATCTTTTTGCAGGGTAAACGGACCCTCCTGTTAATATTGTAATGACAGTACTTCTCGATAACTTTTCTTACCCCGCCAGGGTTCGGGGAAAATTTCGTACAGTTGTAGAAAATAACTCACTTTTTTCTCCAAATATCAACTCTGACAAAACTCACTTTAAACACAATTATAAACGTGGACTCTTGAAGTCTGTCTACGAACTCTGAAAACAGACTAAGAATAAAATCACTGTTTTTCACACAAAGACAGCCTGTGTTGGGGTGGACCCCAGAATGACACTGGCCAATCCGTAAATGAGGACTTCAAACCAACGGACTTTTTGAATAACACCATTTCTTTAATAGTAGAGATAAACCGGACAAAAATATTTTTTAACCAAAGCTTTACTTCTTATGAAATTACTGCCTTGGCGACGAGAATTTTTTCCTTTGAAATTATACTATAAGCAATTCTAATCAAAAAGGATATGGGTCATTTATCAGAAAAAGAAAAGGGGCAGAAACCCAGCAGGATCGTTTTCAAAATCCTTACAAATTCTGATAAATCACAACTTCAGTCTGCTTTTTATCCAGCACATTAACCGATATATCATAAATTGTTTGAAAATTTGAAGATGAAGTACCCATGAAATACTGGAAAATTTACGATTTCAGGGGGTTGGGCTACCCTCCCCCACCCACCCCTCTCCTGCGTGTTGTGAATCCAGAAGCTGCTTGTCATCCTGCTTTCCATAAAACCGTTTTATTAAAAATGTCTGAGTCATCACCCTGCAATTTTGGAAGTAAATATGTTCGTTGGTTCAAGAATTGGCAACTTTTTGCACAAAGTGGGGATCCATCATACATATCATGATGGGTGGCTTAAGTCAGCTCATTTGAGCTTAAGTCAGCTCATTTGATTTGTTCTGTATCATTGTTTTCCATCGCTTTCTTGACCATTGGTGTAAAATTGAATATTAAATCTAGGCTCTGTTCTGATAGGAGCTAAATTTTGCTTTGACAACTGAATTGTGTGCTGTCTTATTTAAAAAATCTCTTGATGGGGGCGAATATTTGGTTCGCTCTTGTTCCGTATTTGGTTTCTTCGGCCTGCAAATTCTTTTTTTAATAATTAATAGCTTCTTGTATGAAAAATGTGCTTTTAAATGTTAAATACTAATAGAATTACAATTGGTATTCTTTTTTAATTAAATATTCTAAAGATTCCTAATTTTTATAAAACGTTCTAGAAAAAATTTGGGGAATTTTGCTCCCAATCTGGCATACCAGTCACAAACCACATAGTGACCTCGCTTGGTCATTTTTGCCTGGAAAATTTTTTATGCCTTCTATCAAAACGTATTTTCTACCTTTAGTTGTAGAATGTGCTTTAGTAAATGAATGAAATGTTCAGGATTTGACCTGCAACGTGAATTACGGTATGATGCAGTTTTTTTTATGTTCTTACATCTAGTCTTCTTCTTCTTCAACTAAGGCTTTAATAGAATAACTTAAAAAGATAATCATGAAGAGATTAATTCTTGCTTAGTTTGAATGTGTGTTTTTCGTATACTTCGCTATTCACAAGTAGGGAAGGAAGTAGAAAGAAGGAGCTGGAAAAAAATTCTTTACCCTATTTTGGCCCCAGGTCTGTTCCAAAAATTCACATTAACTCAATCCAGCATGGTTGTGACCTGGGAGAAATCCATGGTCTTTTTTTTTCTCCTCGATTTTACGATCTGTCTCGATTTTACCATCCTTTTCACGAAACTTAGAAAATAATACAAGATATCTTCTAAGTTTTTTTTTTCTGGAGGGGGTATTATTTTTCAAAAGAGCCACCCGTGGTGTATTAAAATGACGTGCAGGTACTTTTCCCCGTTTTCTTCTCTTTTTCTTCAAAGTATAGCCGTTTTTAGCAAGCGCCTCATTTTCTTTTCTGAAAATTCTTTTCAATTTATAAGTCAAGATTCTTTTGAAAGAGGAACAAATTAAAAACCAGACCCACGAGGAACTTTGGAGCAAAAGAGTAAAATCATGTTTTCCCTTTCAATTTCGAGTGGATGGCTACCATTGTTTAAGATCTATGAAAGCCATTAATTACTGAATTGTGAGAATTTTCCCCGGGGATTCTGCTTCTATTTCCCAGCAAGAAAAATTTCGTTGTTTAAATGAATATTTATTATGATTACTTGTTCTGCAAATCGATTCTTCTTGGTTTTGTGAAGGCTAAAGATTTTTCTCTTGAATTGAAAATTTTTCTTTGAAAAAGTACTGAAAAATATGTTCAGTGCCCGTTTTTATTCTCACCGCCCGGAAAGTGTTTTCATTGCTCGTAAGGGTTTTCAATAAAGAAAATTATTTTAGAACCACGTATATTTTCAGTTCATGAATAATATTTTCAATACTTGAAAGGAATTTTGAACCCCAAAAAAAAATGTTTATTCGATTTTTATTTTATTTTTGTCTAAGACAAAAGCCATTATTTACTCAAATGTGATTGTGTCCAGGGGCGAATCTACAGCATTTTCATTTTTCCGAGTGGATAATGTATATATATGGATAATGATAATGTTGTAATAATTTTTTCTCCACATTATTGGAGGGGCAACTGCCCCCCCCCCTTGCCCCTCTCAAACGACGCCCCGGATTGTGTCTCCAAAATCGAAGTCATTCACCACAGAATAACCAGTGATTCTGTCTCTGCTTCCTGACTGGAAAAATTTTACTGATTAAATGAATATTTATTATGAATACTAAATAAAAAATTAATTTTTTTTTAATTTTAATAAACTTAATTAAAAATTAATAATATTTGCTTTTTTAAAGACAGAAGAGTTTTCTGTTGAATGAAAAATTGTTCCTTGAAGTAGTATAACAAAAATATGTTCAGTACGGCTTGCATTTTTGATGCCCGGAAAATACTCGAATAGTCGCTGGAATTTTCAATGGCAAAAATGTTTTCAGCACACATATATATATATCCAATGCCCAAAAAGTACTTTGGGTACTTGTCGGTTATTGGAAACACATTCAAGAATTAGGCACAGGTTACATCTCAGAAAACCAGTTTCATATCTAAGAACAAGTGATAGATGGTGCAATG
>JAQQPU010022627.1:0-13854 GCA_029168905.1 Artemia sp. Kazakhstan ARC1039
TCTTATAGGAAAACGAGGTTTTTCGTAAATGTAAATTCGGGGGATAATTTTTTCGGTCTGAAAATATCAAAAGGCCCTAACAGGTCGAATTCTGCTTCGAATGAGTCCTCATTCACCCGGATCAGTTGCCAACTGTGGCCTGTAGGCGTGGCTAACAAAAAAAAAGAACTTTAAGTGGCTATATTTGGTTTTTGGAAAACAGGGAAGGAGTGATCGGATTGAGCTGAAATTTCGAGGATAAGCTCCCGGGCCCTAGGAAAGCTTAACCTCTAAATTTCAGCCCAATCGGACAACGTTAAAGGGGGGCTGTGGTCGGAGGGTCGAAACTTCCGGCCCACTTTTACCCATGAAGATAAAGTCGGAGGGGGGTGAAATTTTGCACGTTTCTTAGTTTGAGCTTGGGCTCCAAAATGCGATTACCGCTGTCTCTCTGCAACCGCTAGGACCGGAAATCGCTTAACATTGTGGTGGGTCGTCTCTTTATAGAGGCACAAGTGTGCCTCCTTGATATGCATATAAATACGGTATCCTTCAACTTAAATTGTTACTTCACAGGGATTGTAGTGCCAAAACATTTTGTAATGCCTTCTCTCTCACCCGAGTTTAAATTTTGTTTTCATTTGGCCTCAAAGCACTCGTTGCATCTCCTACGGCGTAGGAAAATTGATAGCGTAGGGCCTACGCTATTCCCAAAACATTGCAGTTGCACTATTTTATTATAGAGGAACTTGTACCGCAAAGATGCTTAGGTGTGTGTTCATCAACAAATCCTTTCCCAAGATACTACAGATATGCTATTTTGATAAGCTCTTTTAACTTCTGACTGGCGTGGCCCCTCCACTGAGTCACAATTCAGAGTTCATTTGCCCCCCCCCCAACACTCCCTGAAAGTTTAAAAATACTCACGCCATTCCCTGACATTGAAAAAAACAAATTTTGAAAACTTGGGTGCATATCATGACTTTTGATTTCCTCAGGTTCGCGTGTTGTCTATGGAGAAGGAGAATATCATTGGGAAACTTAAAAACTTGGCCTAGCAAACGATCCCTAGGAGCTCTTCATTGACCGAACAACCAAGAGCAGGAATGTCCCTTTTTGTACTAAAATCTATCTATGAAAAATTGGTAGCCTGCAAAGTCTAGGGACAAAAATACCTAGGACTCAGGGGACACTGTCGAGCCCATAGGCTTAGTTCTTACACCTTTCGACTATTTGGACAAAATGACTATCTAAAAATTTTGCTGTGATATCATGGGGGTGTAAGGAATACCCGGGGGTAAAAAGAGCAAACGAGGGGGCGGGTCACCTTCTAATCACTCTCATCCCTTACAAAGGGTACTTGAACTCTCAATTTCTAATCAAACAAGTCCCATCCCAAGTTTCTAAGACCACACCTTCCATACAAAGCGGTTGTGAAAACATTGGAGGTATATGGCTCTTTACTGAGGCATTGCAAGAGCGTTGTTCTTGATATACTCTTAAAATCTTGTCAATATCATCTTGTCATATTCAACCCCAACCCTCATCTGTATTAATAAAAAAAAATTCATGAAAAGTAAAGAGCCAAGTCAAGACTTAAAATGAGCAGAGATTAGCTTATATGAAATATCAAACTTTAAACGAGGAAAAACGACTGTGAATGAAGCCTGAAGCGAACAGAAACTACAATGGAAAATGAAGCCAAACGCAAAACGACCACAAATAAGCACGGTGTTACCTTTGAAAGGCCCTAACGGGCAAGAGTGCTATCTGCACTTTAATGACTAAATACGTAACATAAGTTGACAGCTTTATCGAGCTAATTGATTGTCTGCATGTTTTAAGCGAATGGTTTTAAGAGGAAACTAAAATTCATGAATAATTGCACCAAATTTGGACTTCTAAAGCTAAACTGATTGTTACAAATATACTGATACAAAAAAATACATGGAAGTTGATTTAGGACATGATGTTAGGTATGTTTGTACTTGGACAAGTCACACCGTAATCTTAATATTTTTAGGGAATGAGCATACCCTAAATGATTTTGGAATGAATTCAGTCGGAAAAGGTACAACATGTCTGTATGTAGAATGCCGAAGGTGGGAGCAGAGGGCATGTTAGAAAGGTAACATGGTAAATTACGCCGCTTCGGAACCTCAAATCATGCATATTGAAAATCGCTGCATGATTATGATTTCGACAAGACTTGGGATGTCTATCTTTCAGCTAAAATGCATCTGTGACAGCTCCGTTTTAACAATCTATTTAAATAATTTCAAACCCTTGCCATAAAGCTACGAGGTCAATGTTGCCCTGAAGGAACATTTTGTATCCATTCGACCGTTTATTTTAAAATAGCTATCTTGAAATTTTAATCCGATGCCACGAGGTAAGATACGGGGGGGGGGCATAGGTCATTGAAACAGCTGATGGCTGCCATACGATATGTTTAGCCTTAAACAGTAATTAACAAAAACTAGCGTTTTCGACGGGTAATAGTACTAACAATATCAGTAATAATAATAATGATATTAAAATTAGCAAAATTACATAAATCATAAAATATACTGATTTACGCTGGCATTTCACCCTCCCTTTCCTTTGTATATACCTCTGAAGTCTGGAAATTAATAAAACTTGGCCTTAAGAATACACTTTTGGAAGCTTCAAAGATGTCCTCCTTAACCTCACCTCTAGAAAACTTTCTGGCCTTCCAGTTACAATGTGGTGTAGCCTACAATTATGACAATTACACATACGTATTCCAACATCAAGGTTAAGCTTCAAATCAGCGTCTGTTCACAACTGTTCATTATATACAGGTTCCATATGGAACAAAATACATGGCGTAAGTAATTTCTAAGACCACAATATCTCTGTACAATTTTATATAGAAAAACTGTGATTTTTACAAAAAAAAAAATATATATGTATAAAACAGCGCATTTTTATTACAAATAGTGATAACTTAAAACAATACAACATTAAAAAATTATACAAACTACCGAATATTTCGAGACCACCCTCGGAACCCAGTCAGAGTTTTTTTTTTTCTGACGACAGTCAGAAAAAAAAGAGAAAAAAAGACTCGAAATATAAATTATCATATTGAACAAAAAAAAACTACAAACAAAGATACCAGAACCTTGACCACAATCAACGTTGGTAATCTTAACCGACAAAATTTTTTACGATTGTCTTTCCTTACCAAATTCAGTTTTTTTTTTGCAATTCTACTTTTTCAAAACTGTATATTGACTGCACAAAAGCTTATGGCATGTTCGTTCAAAGTTTTCGTTTTTGTTCAATAGACTATGCATCCAGTAGATTTCATTATTTTTCAGAATTATTATAAATTTTTGTGTAAGTTTTCTAATGATGTCATACCATCTTTAGGCATTTATAATCTTTGCTTCTCTAACTTGACAATTCAGATATCCTATTCAGCACATGCTTCTTTCTGTTTCTGATGATTTTTTCAAGTGACTACAAAAGAACTCAGGAGAAAGTTTCTACCTAACCCGAGAACCAAACTAAACGCAATAAATATTCAATTTCACTTTTATGTAAAAAATACCCAAAACACTTTGATATCAACTCATCCCCTCCAGAATAATGCAAACTAAAACTTTTTATAAAGCCATAGGAATCCAAAAATAAATGCCATGAAAATCATCATATATAACACTAAGTATCGATTGGGAGACCTGGCTAAATTCTTAATTTTCTTAATTGAGTTCGTAACAGCACCTTCGAGAGAATCAAAAATGCTATTTGCTGAGCCAAGTTCCCTTACTTGATCGTTCACTTCATCCTTGATAATGATATTCACTGAGCGTAAACGTTCAATTCGGCTCTGAATTTCTTCATAATCATCATCTTCTGATTGCGCAAATAGATTTCGTACTCCTTGACTATCGCCCTGAGCAGCTCTTCGCATTTTTTATATTTAGTATTCCTAAAAATCAGAAGTACAAATTAACAATGATTCTAAAGCATTTCAATATCATGTTTCTCTAGCAGATTCAAGAGGCCTTGGCCCCGTCACGACATAGTTTCCTGTTTAATTATTTTTTTCGGCAGATTTTTTTGCCATTATCAAGTTTTGCCGACAATTCAAAATCAGCAGGGAAAATAAGCCCATTAGGATTAGCGACTACGTAGTTTCTAATTTTTCAAGCACTGGTCCCTTTTTTATCCAGTTTCCATTACATTACCGGCTTTTTCAACAATTTTTTTTTTACAAATTTAATACATCTAAATTGTCTAAACACCAATTTTCTGGATTATATTTATGTTTCATGATCTAGTGACTTAACTTTACGTTTTACAAAACTACCACTTTCAACGTTTAAAGACGCATGTCATATTCAAGTCGTAATTTCGCTAGCAGAAGCCACTCAAAAATAATTCGTGGCCAGAGGGACGTAGTTGCGAAACAACACAAGTTTCCAAAACTGGATGATTTGTACTTCAGCGATAAACATCATAGTCAAGTGTAAAAAGGTCGGGATTGTACTATAATGTTTCTTTTGTTCGAAATTTGCGCTTGTTGTTCACGAATTGATGGTTGTCAGTTGTTTTGTGGATATAGTGTTTTATGACATTGGTTAAGGTGAAGGGCATTGTGTGAGGGTATGTCCCCTCATTCAAGTGCAAGTTTGTTTTAAAAGTGGAGGGAAAAGTTCATTTTCTTTTCGGATTCTTCTTTTGCAAAGTAGAAAATATGTGACGATTCTAAGTTTAGATTTGTTCCTCTTGTTTAATATTTATAACAAATTACTTTAATTAATTTTTTTTATCAAGTCTTCATAGTCGGTTTCCAAAAAACATCACAACTGTCGCTTCATTCACGCTACAGTTTACTAATCTTAACATCGCAAATCCTTCTACTTTTTATTGAGCTGATAAATATCATTTTGGAACGACTTTACTTTCTACAAAGTAATGAATTGCTGTAAAATATTTATGGTGTTTGAATTTGAAAGATCCTAAAATAGAATTAACTTATTTAATACTTGACGATCCAATAGCTTCCAGTGTGATTATTGTAGTTACACAGAATAGAAAAGTTGTTTCGCAAACTCATATTCGAAGTAAGTAAGTATTTATTCGTGAGTAAACCAAACAAGGTATTTCACTCTATATACTAAACTAAAGCTACAAAACATAAAAAAAAAACACAAGAAAACACTAATCTAATCTTAAAGTCTAAAAGAAAAAAAAAACACTAATCTAATCTTAAAATCTCAAATGAAGAAAAATGATGACAAACCAATGATCACCAACTAAGAAATTTCTAATGTCCTAGTTCGTAAAAAAAAAAAAAAAAACAATAACGAGGTTTCCTCATATTCAAAGCACATAATTAAAAATTCAACAGACGATATTTCTGGATGATGCAGGTCTAGATAATAGCTCGGCGGCGCATCTCCCCCACTTCAACAAAAAACTAGTTATGCCGTATAAAAATTTGGAAGCACACGTCTTTTCTATTCAGTTACTTAAAGAGAATGCTTAAGAATCTAGCCATTTGAAAGGACTCATATTCAGGAAATTAAATAGAATAGAAAACTGAAAGGAAGAAATTAAATGTAGGAAAGGGTCCCATAAAATACGATAGAAGTAGCACATGCCTCAAACAGATAGAAAAAATGGGCTATATAAGTTGAAGATAACCATCGTACCATCTCTGTAAAGTAGAAAGAACAGCGTTATTCTAGTCAGCAACTTCCGCTATCTTAAGATGATTTTTGCAAAGATATTATGGCTCCATCAAGAACAAGGGTCATTACTGATGAGTTCTCGTCCAGCTTGTCGAGAGAACTTTTAGAAAAAGAAAAAATATGAGGAACGGCTAGGAGTCTTGGATAACACTTAAACTTTCTTCTAATATTTTTACCAAAGTAAATGCTGTGAGCAACGTCTTTACTGAGATCAAATGGAAGTGGGCAAGAAAAGAATTAAAAAGTCAGATAAAATCAGTAAAAATGTAGAAGCCTAGGTTTGCGTTATTTTGAATTTTACTACAAATTAAAGAACATTACTGTTTACAATCTTTAGTAAGATGCACTCTACACGGTTATCAACCTAGTGGTGTACATTGTCCAAAACGCCCAGGGTCCGATGGACACAGCTAAGCTCTACGATTGCCAGAGATCGTGGAGTGCAGCGGGGTGAGGGGTCTAAAAGCTTCAGACCCTTCTCTTTGATAATACTGGCGATAGCACGGGCAGTTCCTGCTGGGACCTTGTGATGATGTTATAATTGCTTAGAGTGGCAACTTAGGCAGCACTTGGCCAAGTCATTGTAAACTTCTGGCAGACATTCAGTTGCATGCTTGAAGTCATATTTTTTTTTCTCCTCAGCTACTGGGCTGTTAAACACTACTAGCTATCAAAACAGCTGCTAGGTTAATAATATTGACAAAAAAGGCGAATATCGTCCTTTTTATCGGTCTATTGGGCCTTGACAGGGCCATGAGTTTCCTTTCTGATCAAATCACATTCTATCTTTATTTTCGAAATCGTAACTGCAGAACAAACTTTTGTCTCTATAATTTCAATTTTCATGGCTCCGAGGCTGAAACACTTGGTGATCAAAATTGAGGTCCATTTGAGTTGAGTCTTCTTTTGTTCATCCACTGAAATGCATAGAACTCAGCAAGCAGACATCTTGGAAATTTCGGGCTCAATTTTAAAGATCCCTCGAATCGATTTCGTTCAATAGCTATGAAAGCTAACGCCCCATGATCATTTTTTTCCTTAGCGTCTCACACTTTTTCAGCTGCAGTCTCCAAAGACCGTGATTTTGATCCGCCTTTACGTGGCTCATAACCTAGGTTTTGAAAGGTCTGTTTTAAATTGCTGAAACCATGTGGTGACCACGGATCGCATCCAGGAACCTTCAGCAAAAGCCTTTAAAGTTGTTAAACGCACTCAGCAACACTAATGACAAGCAGCTTGACGAAAATCACGCAAAAAAATTTCAAATCAGTCACAGAGATCTCGTCTAACTGAACAATTCGTCTTAAATTTTGCTTAAAAACATACCATATAAAGCGTATTTTTATTTACTATTAGGGACTCCTCCCCCTCCTCGTATACTGTAATCAGTGTTTTGGTTTTGGACTACCAATAAATAAAGCACAAATAAGGAGTAAATAAGAATTTAACTATGGTGATGTATTATAATCCATAGCATGTTGTTGAAATCAAGAATTCTATCCAGGAACAAATTTATTCCCAAGAAAGAAGCTGACAAATTGCATATTCCCTTGAACTGGTATTCAATTTTCTTTTCTCATATTTTCCATGAATAAGTAACAGACAATTTGAAAATGCAGGTACATATCATACATACAATTTTTGTTCAGGGACCAGAACCAAATCCATATATGCATTAATTTATAATAGACTACAGACAGCGTGTTTTGGTGAGCTTTTGTGCGCTTTTTCTTCCATGCTACCAGCAAAAGGCTGGTAGGATATTTGAAGCAAGCAAAATTGGGTATCTAGATTTGTTGCTCTAGTACCACTATTGATTGTTAGATGTCAGTTGGGTACCTAACAGATGGAGTGATAACGATTTCTCTATTGTATCTAGTGTTTATTCGTGTAATAAAGCTATGAGCAAATTAAACTGAATTGACAAACAAAAAATATTGCTGTAAATAAAAGAAATGGAATTTCAATGTGCTCTCAGAAATGACTGCATAAACTAAAGCATAAAACTGTTATTGGTTCTTATTACTTTTTACCAGTAAAAAATAATCAATGTTATTTCACTATAAGGCATATAATGCACTTTTAAATATAATGTGCTTAATCTAAGATTACTGTTTTCGATTTTTCTTCAGACGAAACGAGTAACTAATTTGTTTTCTGCTAGCAATTCTGCTTTAACAGCGTTTTAACTATTTTAGAAGTCTTTTTTTTCGGGGGGGGGGGGGGGGGGTCTGCATGATAATATTAAACTATTTTACCGGGAAAAGCTATGCCTATTAGTTATAAAAAAGTTAACCAGTCTTGTTACAAGCATTGAAGAAATAAAATACAAAAAAAAAAATCAAGGGAGTAAGAATGTATCGATAAGATCAAAAGTCCTGAAAGCCGGGCATAAACCTGATACTTTCTAGGTCCACACGTAAGAAAAGGAGAAAGAGGATTGGCTGACAACCTCCTTCCCCAATTATAGGAATTCTCGATTGCCGCACCTTTCTTATATTTTGTTTTATAACTCACCAGGTTTTTGTTCTTTTATGGGTTTTATCTCCTCCACTGATTTTTTTATTACGCGGCTTTGATAGCCCAAAATTAAAGTATCTCTTTTACCTTATTGTAGTAGATGGGGTAGAAGAGTAGCGAATCCAGAACGATATAAACCATAGACCAGATCTTGCAGCGACAGAATAAAGTGAATGTGCTATAGATAAAATCAAATCACCCTAAAAGTAGAATATTATTATGTATTTATAGTAATAGAAGGTATAACCAAAGACTAAAAAAGTGACTGTACATTAACATACAAAGTTGATTTTTTTTTTTTTTTTAATCTAAATATTTATTCCTTTTATTTCAGGGTTTGAAGCGACTGGACCTAAAGAAACGTGATCTCAAAACTATGCCAAAACAATATTATGTGACGTTTTTTACAACGTTTGCTGTTACTCTGGTTGAAAAGAATCCATCATGGTTTGACAACCAAAACTGCTGCTATATTTAACAGTGCTGCTAATGAAACAAAAGTGATGGAAAATTTTCATGCTTGTTCTTTTTTCCGCAGTGAACAAATGAAAGATCTTCTGTGTTAAACTATTAGTTGGTTAGCTAAAGACACTTGATCTACAGAGACTTAAATGCAGCTACACTTCCCATAATCCTTTTTTGACCCATTGTTGTTTTTATTTAATAAAAGTAGATTGGCAAGCTTTCAATATTGTGATAAACCTTTCGTACCCTATATATACCTAATGTATACATTTAGAATAAAGCATTCCCCAAATCAAACTTCATTTATCTGTTTTCCTGTCTTGCTTTGAAAAAACACCACAGATAGAAAACACGATCAACTTTTTTTTGGAAAAAATAAAACAGTCAAAATTATTATATCTTGGTCATACTTGGATTCTAATTTCTTCATTTTTATCAAACACAATTATTCGGACGTTATATACTCCTCCTCCAAAACAAAGAAATCTGAGTCCTAATTCTTAAATCTCCAACGTCAACACCTTTAGCAAGAAATTCACTACCAACTCGAGCTCATCGTCACTGCTATCTATTTTTAGCTAAGTCGATGTATTAAGTTCCCGAGAGAGAAAATTAAGGGGAATCTTAGATATTATACAAATAAAACCATTCTTGGATGGTTTTACACAAAACGCTGAATAAAAAATACGGAAACTGGAGTATAAGGTCATCCTAGAGTAAAGAAAATTTTGATCTGAGTCGTGCCTCGTAATTTCTAAGCTTAGTCTGACACTAATAGCGAGCCGCTATCTTCGTTTGCGGTAAATCCTTTCAACAAAATTAAAAATCCCATCAAGTATGATGCTCGTAATGAAATAAGCTTTTTAAATGTGAAATAGTTCGCTCTTTCGAAATTTAGTGATATCTAACCCAAATTCATGGTAATGTAAGAAACAAAGCTTCAATTTCAAAAAAGGGAATAATGTTTAATGATGAAAAGATAAATACTCATGACGACTGCAGCATCAAGTCTTGCGTCTCTACAGATTATGTCTGTGGTGTTTTGGGGCCGCAATCCCACTCATCGACTAAATACCTTGAGGGGATACCAATAATACAGCAGACTGCTGCCAGATAATTCACCATAACATATATCAAAACCCTTCAGTTAATGCTCTTCATTCCTAGTCATATCCATTTTGTTTGAAAACCATAAAAATCGAGTTACGGAAGACTTCTGGTTAAAGAAACATGATACGAGAAGAAAGATCTCATGCATTTCCTAGAAGATAATATAAAGCATGGTTCCCCTTATCTCTTCCCAAAGTTAATGCTCCAGGACATCGAGGCTGAATAAATAAGACCGGGTCTCTAGTTTACATAAAAAATGAAGCATAATCAAGAGTTGTTGATAAGAAAAAAAATGATACAGAAAAGGGATTACTAGGATGCTTTGAAAGAAGGGACCTTCATCTTTACTTCCAAGCTCGCGTTTCCAAACATTAAGTCTGCTAGTTTTTTTCTAGATATGAGATAGCACGAGATACATTAGAAAGTAAGTTCGTTTTGAAGAGAATGAGGAAAGGGGGAATGCTTAGTAATATACATCCCTTGGAACCTCATCAGTGTTTATCACTGATCGTTTGTATTAAGATTAAATATCTCAAGGCTGAGAATTCAAAAGAGGGATGCATAAATTTTGCTTCCCAATTTCGGAATCTAATAGGGGAAGGGAGGGGAGGAACATGTCAATTGGTATACTTATAAAGCTAAAGAACAAATATCATTCATGTCGAACAACATCTTTGGGTGTCGTGGGTAAAAAGAAAGGCTGAATCACCATTTCAAAAAAAAAAAAAAAAAAAAAAAAAAAAAACAGAGAAAGAGATGGACTTTGTATATTATAATAATCCACAGACGTTATCTCTTCGGTTAATTAAATATAAAAACAAGTTTTTTTCCAACTCAAAGTAAAGAGCAACATTTAAACTTAAAACAAAAATAAAATATTACGTATATGACGGGGGTTGCCCCCTCCTCAACACCGTGCTCTTCACGCTAAAGTTGTTTGGTAGTTTTAAAGAAGCTTCTTCTAGTTCTAATTAAACGACCCTTGTGTTTCAGAAGTCGTTATTGAAGAATTGGGACAACATTCTAACTTTAATGTAACAAGCGAAGCGTTGAGGAGGGGGAAATCCCCCTACATACATAATAATTTCTGTTTATTTTAAATTTTAATGTTGCTCCTTACTTTGAGTTGAAAAACTTGTTTTTTATATTTTATTTCTGATCTTTTTTTAAGATAATGCCATGAAATCCGGCTCTATCTCCACGGAAAAATCCCCCCCCCCACGGAAAGATGCTCCGGACAATTCAATCCCGGGGAAACTTTACCCTGGACAATTACCTTAACATTTCCACACGTAAAATTGAGTCGGTAAAGAGGAAGTAAGACAAATAAAAAGAAATTCGTATAAAAGAATTCTGGCAAATTTCTCCAGTGTAAATTTCCCCTGAAAAGTTCAACCCCCGGAAACTTCCCTCCCCATGGAAAATTCTTACAAAATACCTTTTTAAGTTGCAATCTACTCAAAAGATAGCCCGATCTGTCTTGGCTTTCTATTTCTGGCTCGATTCAGTCCGCGTGAAAGGAATATCGACTTCTGTAGACATCTTTGTACCATATTAAAATCACGCAGGAATGTAATTTAATTTTTTAGACGAGCATTACATTATTGGACAAGCCTGTTTTATGCGAAAATGTGGATGATTATTCGTTACTGTCATTGTTTTTTTTTATGATGGATCTAGCAGTAAATACGTGGACGCTTAAAACTACCATTCCTGAGCATTGAAGAGAATATGAGGGAAGACTTATTTGGAGGCCGTTTTCCTAGAAAATCATGGCCCACAGACGATGACAAGTAGCTTTTATACCCTTCACCCTTAGAATGATTTTTTTGGTACCCCCCCCCTCCCTCAACAAGCATAAACCTTTTTACATCTATGCTAAGCTGGGATACATTGGGTACAGATACAACTATCACGTGGTGTGATGTCTACTTATGGAGAAGTTATTAAATATTGCACGCGCGAGGAAGGTGGTATTGAAAAAATGCCTTCGCTGGAAGAGTCTTCAAACTTCACCAAAGTCGATTTTTCCCATCGTTCTTACTTTTGTGCATACAGCATTTGATGACATCACCACATTAGGAAGTTCTGTCAGAGCACAAAAATTAAAGATGATGTTTATAGCCCATTTATCAAACAGTTCGTGGTAACGAACTGTAAGTAAGGAGCGACCCGGCTCAATGGTAACCGAAACTCTAAAAAACGGAATTTTGATACCAATACCTACATAAAAAGAATCAGATTTTAATTCTGATTTCAAATATATAAGTTTCATCAAGTTTAATTTTACCTATCAAAAGTTACGCGCCTGAGAAAATTTGGCTGATTTTTGAAAAAGGAGGAAAGACCCCCTAAAAGTTATAGAACCTTAATGAAAATCACAACATCATATTCAGCGTATCAGAGAACCCTACTGTAGTGGTTTCAAGCTCCTATCTACAAAAATGTCGAATTTTCCATTTTTTGCCAGAAGAAAGATCACGGATGCGTGTTTATTTGTTTTTGTTTTTTTTTCTTTTTCCCAGGGGTGATCGTATCGACCCAGTGGTCCTACAATATCGTGGGAGGGCTCATTGGAACGGAAATTAAAAGTTCTAGTGCCCTTTTTAAGTGACAAAAAAAATGGAGGGCAACTAGGCCCCCTCCCACGCTAATTTTTTTCCCAAAGTCACCCGATCAAAATTTTGAGATAGCCATTTTGTTCAGCATGGTCGAAAATATTATAACTATGTCTTTAAGGATGACTTAATCCCTCGAAGCCCCCAGGAGGAGGGCTGAAAGTTATGAACTTTACCCAATGTTAACATATAGTATTATTGGTTATTGGGAGCCGGCTCAATGGTAACCGAAACTCTAGAAAACGGTATTTTGATATAAATAGATACATCAAAAGAATCGAATTTTAATGCTGATTTCAAATGTATAAGTTTCATTGAGTTTAATCCTACCCATCAAAAGTTACGTGCCAGAGAAAATTTGGCTGATTTTCGAAAAAAGGGGGAAAGACCCCCTAAAAGTTATAGAACCTCAATGAAAATCACACCATCATATTCCACGTATCAGAGAGCCCTACTGTAGAGGTTTCAAGCTCCTATCTACAAAAATGTGGAATTTTGCATTTCTTGCCAGAAGAAAGATCACGGGTGCGTGTTTATTTTTATTTTTTTTCCCCAGGGGTGATTGTATCGACCCAGTGGTCCTAGAATATCGTTGGAGGGCTCATTGGAATGGAAACTAAAAGTTCTAGTGCCCTTTTTAAGTGACCAAAAAAAATGGAGGGCAACTAGGCCCCCTCCCACGCTCATTGTTTTCCCAAAGTCACCTGATTTTGAGATATCCATTTTGTTCAGCATGTTCGAAAATATTATAAGTATATCTTTTAGGATGACTTAATCCCCCGAAGTTCCCGGGAGGAGGGCTGAAAGTTATGAACTTTACCCAATGTTAACATATAGTATTGGTTATTGGGAAGTATACAGTACAGACGTTTTCAGGGGAGATTTTTCCTGGTAGTGGGAGGGGGGGGGTCGGGCAGGGACGTAGGCAGGGAGGGGGGCCTCCGGGCCCGGCCCCCCCGAAATCTCACGATTTTTTTCATTTTCCCATAATTTTCTTATTTTTCTCACAGAATAATGGGTTTGAAGGATTTGCCCCCCCCCCGAAACAAATTCCTGCGTACGTGCCTGGGGTGGGGGGTTATGTAGGAGGATCTTTCCATGAAGGAAGTTTTCATGGGGGAAGGGACATTGTTGTGAAGGGGATGCCGGACTTCCCAGCATTATTTAAAAAAAGATCAGAAATTAAATATAAAAAAAACAAGTTTTTCAACTGCAACAGCAGCAAGATCAAAACTTTAAACGAACAGAAAATATTACATATATGATTGGGTTCACCCCCTAGTCAATACCTCACTTTTTAAGCCAGAGATTTTTTAGTACTTTCATAAGAGCTATTTATTCTAATTAACGGCCTTTGTGATTAAGCGGTCATTTTTAAAGAATTGGAACAAAATTCGAACTTTCGCTTAAAGAGCAAAGTATTGACTAGGGGG
>JAQQPU010022628.1:0-13853 GCA_029168905.1 Artemia sp. Kazakhstan ARC1039
ATGTTAGCCGAATAAAAAGATCCAAATTTCCAGAAAGATGGGTACCGCGTCCCCCGTCTATCGATTCGTCAGATGCAGAAAATGAGCCCCCTAAATCAAGATTGGCAGAGCTAAAACCCTTTAATTTCAAGCAAGACTATTTCGAGAATGATAGTGACGAGGAAAACTTTGAAGAATTTTTAGCTATGAAAAATCTAGTTATTCCCAAGAGAAAATCCCTAATACCAGTAAGAATAAAAACGTCAAAAGATCCAAAAAGTTCATCATCAGAGAGCTCAGGAGAAAGAGATTATACGATATCTCCAAAAACCCAATTTTTCCCTGATAGAATTTCGACCCCTTGTCCCCCCAAAAGATTTCCAGACGATATGGTTTCCCCTGCAACACCAATAGAGAGGCCCCTGTCATTACAGGAGGAATTGAACCGAGCGGTAGAAACTCCGGGTATTATTGTAGAGAAAACATCTCCCAAGGATTCAATTAAAACAAATCTGCGAGAAGCTATGGATTTAATAAATTTCCCAATAAAAAAGAGTCAAAGTACATTGCCTAGGAATCAAACTCCCAAGGATGACCAGCAAGGACAATATAATGATATAATTGTGTCCAAGGTCAAGCCTAAGCAGTGGACTTCATGGAGGGGAACACTAGTGCAAAGAATGCCCCATCCCCCTGAAGACATGGCATTTAAACAGTGGAGGAACCCCTCAACAACTTTTAATTCCTCTCAAAGCTCTCAAGAATCTTTCAAATCTCCCAAGTTGAAAACTCAAAGCGAGGACTTAGAGAATAAACGTTCTACTTCCAGAGGAGTAGAAATTTACGAAAGAAGGGCAGGTGATACCTCAAAAACGCGAAGTGCCACCTCTAAAAGTTCTAATGCGGAATCATCGAAAACCAGTTCCGAAGAGCCTGGCGGCGAATCAGACCATATAGTAGTTAAAGAAACAGGGAAATCAAAACCGACTTCAGGGGCCGCGCACGCGAAAGAAACAAAATTAAAAGGGCAAGGATTTTTGAAAAAACATTTCAAAAAATTTGATCTTATATCCCTAGCAAAACCGAAAAAGAAAAAACCGCAAGAAGTCGAGGAGAAAGTAACGACACAAGTGGGTAGAACGGTTAAAAAACCCGATAGATGGAATTACACTTAATCAGTATAGGATTAAAATATTTTAATGGATAGGCGTCATAAAGGAGTAATAATTGAAAAACTTTTAGTTTACGAGTAAAAATCATACAATTATAAAAATACATTTTTATTTATATTTTATTTTAAAAGTAGAAACATTTTGTTCAACATATATCAAGGCTTCGCACGAATCAAAACCGTCTGATACCGTCTGTTCAACATATATCAGTTCCCGAAAACAAATTCTAATTAAAAAGTCACATTGCATATAATTAATTCGAATAATTTTCTTTAATATAAAAAGTCTACCCGTACCATTCCAGTACGATGTATCCAGTCCAGCTGAAAGAAGCCTTGATAGGAAGTACTAAACGAGAAATATTCATACACCTTAGAAATGATCTTAGAAGTGAAATTGTTAGAACTTTGTCTTGTTATAATAATACAGAACGAATAGCTCCAAGTTACAAAACGAAATTACTGTTACAAGATGTGGGTACGATAACCATAAGACCAGGATGTCGACTTGTAACTAAAGAGTCAACTGTTCGAACGCCGTTAATTACCACGAGCACAAATATAATAAGTCCCAAAATAATCAATTTCAAGGCAATTAACCTGTCGTACACTATTCCCAATATAGAGAGTGAGGAAATGAAAACCTCGATATGGTCTAAAAAAAGAAAAGAATAAAGGGACATTAAGGCTTACAAAAATAAGAGAATCATTGGACTCCCATATTCCCTTATTTACAAATGAAGACCAAAGATTAACGTACGTGGATGATAGATACGGATTATTCTCAACCAATTTCTGGTTGAACATACTACTGACCGTATGTCTCGTGTTCGCGATTTCCCTGACCATGAGAATCTTACTGACTTTTAATTATAGAAAAATCCTGAGACTAAGAAGGCAAAACCCAAAGGAAGAACACGGGGAAACGACTGAAATGCAGAAGTTAAACCCGGAATCCCATGAGAACGTCTAAGCCAAGAAATAGGGAAGAGATTAGAAAACGAGTGGGTATAGAGGTCTCCACTCGTCCTTGCTATGTCTTGTTCCCTCATTGTAAGTGTTGTTTACGTAAAACCGTGTGGCTATGGCGCTGCAACATGCGTTTCTTAAACAGCACGGACGTGCGTGAACAATGAAGGCATTAAATATGTTGTAATCTCAGACCTCACATTTAACAATGTAGAGTAACTTATGTTTAGAGGATTTTTTTAAATCTAAGGGAGAATTAAATAAGCGTTGAAGAATTAAATAAGGCTTGTATCGTTGTTTCCTTTCTCAAAACGAATTAAAAGAAATCTCTGTATTAGATTTCCCAACGAAAACAGTTTTATTTGAAACTGACACGATAATGACGTTGTTTTGTCAAAATCAAATTATTTGTATCAATGTATTTGTTTTATATTGTCTTTTAGTGTAAAATTCACCGTAACAGCAACCATTTATATTGCTTATTATGTATTATGACGACTTGTTTTAAAGAACGTGTGATTCTGCCTCGTTATTTTTATTACAGGAAGTGGATTGACATATTGGAAATCGATCATTACAATGCGTTGTCCAGTGCAGATACAACCTAGTAGCATCTATTTTCATCATACTTCAACCAACGAACGGTACTCACCATAGACTCCAGGCAATTTTCGCCCTAGCTTCATTTACAATAATTATAGTTACCTTTTGATCGTTGTTTCATCGACCACAAACCATATTACGTATCAGGTAACACTATATTTGAATATCAGTATCCAGTGCATTATCGAACTATATAATCACATAAATCAACCCAATCGACCAGAACAAGATAAAAGTACATAAATACCATCCTTGATAATCATTATGCACCTATATTCCATATGACTGTATGGTTATGATATTTGATGATCCCAAAAATTATTTATGTGTCGCAGATTCACGCGTAAAATCCCTTTCGACCATTTCTCGGAATCCATCCTATCACCTCTATCAAATGCAGAAAGTTCATATCTCTGTTATCCCATAAATGTTACGAGATAATATCTGAAAAATGGACCTGGAAACCAACCATTGAACTACAGAAACCAAAATTAACCTCAGTGACTAACCCCTCAGTGGCAATATACCCCTCCCACAAGTTAAAGACAATATGTTGAAGGAGTCACTAAAGTTCGATGTCGACCCATTCCAAATCCAAACATCAATTCTCCTTGATTAACCAAGGAATCACCGCAAAATTTAATAGACGCAAACCAGGCACGAAAAATTTTATAAGAGAACTGTAATCTCTAAGTGCATAAACAAACAATTTTATACGAGAATTACAATCTTTATGTACTTTAAAATATCCCATTAAGAACGATATGCTGAGAAGAAAATCAACCCAATCCGGACTGTGTTGATAATAGATCAAGTCCCAAGTCTCAACAGTCCCAGTGTTCAACCCCTTAACGATAAGGCACCTTATGAACTATCCAAAAAACAGCAGGTGAGAATGAACTCTGATATCAAAATTCCACACACCTGTACCTGGGAGTATCATTTCCCGTTTGACAATTAGAGAAAGCGTTTCGTCCAAGATGAACATAACCATGCTCAAACTGTTCCGTGAAGAAACTATACTGTAAGTGTTTAAAAATGTTTTCCAAGACAAAAGGAGTGAACGTCCAAAATTTATAACAGAAGGAGTGAGTACGCTAAAAGACATGAATGTTGATGAAATAGGTGTGAATTTGCATATATTAAATTTTAATAATTTCGATAACTTAAAATTCCAATGTCCTATCATTAATATTACATAACAAACATTCCCAGTGAAAGTGTTCTAATGTTTACCAGTGAACGTGGTAAACATAATATTGTGTGTTTTAAATCGTTCTTATATGTAGTGTTAGATGTTCAGATAGAGTTATGTGTAGCGTTGTCATACTATTAATTTAATTTAGCGTAGATAGGAAGCACAATTATCCTATAGTTAGCAAAGGATAAAAACTTTGAACAGGTGAATTTTCAAAACAAACTCATAGTAAAAGTAGAATAGCCTCAACCTTGTTGGAAATGTAAAAGTCATCAATGTTAGAAGTAGAAAAAAAGTCTTTAGTACAGTAGCTAGGGTAGAACCATAGATAATCCCAGTCCGGTAGATGAACTTTAGATAGGGATGTATAATAAAATAAGAAAAGTAATAGAGAAAATATTTAGCACTCCTGAGTAAGCTTATTTAAAAGTATAAAATAATACAATGTCAATTAAAATTACGTAGGACCAATAGTAAATAAATCGCGAATATTTCAAAAAACCCAAGGGCAAGCAAGTCCTAATGACGGGCAGTCATTAAATAATGGGGAGGGTAATATGAACCGTGAGTAAAATGTGATATATTTAAAATACAAAAAAATAAAATTCTTTCTTTCTAAAGATAATTCCGACATAAATTAAACTTCCTCTAATTAAGTTTAAATCCCGTTTCCAAGAGTCTAAATTCTTAATCAGCAAAAAGAGAAACTGCGTTTTAGCCTCAGCCAAACAACGACGCTATTCGGTTTTGAATTTCTCTAAGATATTTGGTAATAATAAAATGCTAGATACAAAGTTTATCAGGAAGTTTAAGTTATAAGAGCAGTATCAATGTTTAAATCATCGAAAATATTTAAAACAAATTATTGGATGAATGGTTAGCATAATGAAGTGAGTTGGTAAACATAATAACAAAGTAGCGGCCCCCTCCACAGGACTTGGGCCAATCATGAAATAGCTCTCACGGCACAGAATCATTACTTAGGATGTATAGTGAAGAAAAGTGTTTTTCGCACGATTATTGTCATTATTATTATTATGGAGGCATTATGATGAGAGCATTCGTAGATCAGAATTATTATCATTGGCATTCATTTGTCATAATCTTTTCGATTCATTTGTCAGAATTATCATTATGACGCAGTCACTGTAGAGATTTGGTCATTATTGTATTCTCAGCCACTATTGTCGTCAGTTGAAGTGAAGCACTGTTGTACACCTAAATAAAGGTCTCAATAAAACTGTTGCTTTTCTATTTGTGTTTGTTTTATCTATATGTCTGTATCTAGTCGCACAGCAGGTAACTAGTTCGTTTGCCGCCATCGGTAACGTTCCCTAAGGAATCTGATTTCTACATAACATTAGAGGTAATTGACAAGAGATAACTCGAGGAATCGAGGTTACGCTCCTGGATTGATAGTTGGAGAATTTCTAACCTACTATAGTTACGCATTTTATTTTCTCGCGTTCAGTGAGAGGCACGGTCACCCATTAACATTGCTCCCCATTGCTGTGGCGCAGTCCTCGATGGCACAGTCTTTAGCGCTATAAGTGGCGCTATCGGAAAACTTATAGGTTTAAGTTAACAGCTTTAAAGTATAATGTTACATGTGGCGCAGTCGGTCAGTTTACACAACAATATTACAAAAAGGCGTTGTCGTAGAAACTTAAAAAAAGGCTCATTCGATTGGAAATTCAAATGGCCAGTGCCCTTTTTGATAGTCTAAAGTGATTGGAGGGCAATTAACCCCCCTTTCACGCCCACCCTTTCCCCAAACACAAGCGTCTGTTTGTATTTCTCTGTGCCTATCTTTTTGTGTTTGTTTGTGTGACTTTGTGTTTCTGTGGGTGTTTTTTGTCTTTCTTCCAAAATACCTGTTTGACTGAGTGTCAGTTTGGATGTTTTTGAGCTTTCTTTCTGTGTTTGTGTGTCTGACATTGCGTTCTTGTGTGCTTTTTTCTCTCTCTCTCACCGTACATTCGTGATTCAGCGCCTGTTTGCATTTTCCTGAACTTGTCTTCTTTTGTCTGACTTTGTGTTTTTGTGTGTTTTCTGTCTCTCTCCCACCGTGCCTGTGTGACTAAGCGTCTGTTTGCATGAATCTGCGCTTGTGTATGTGTGTTTGTTTGTCTGACTTTGTGTTTCTGTGTGAGTTTTTTGTCACGCTCCCACCGTGCCTGTGTGACTGCGCGTATGTTTCCAAGTCTCTCTGCCTGTCATTGTTTGTCTGTGTGTCTGACTTTATGTTATTGTGTGTATTTTTTCTCTCTCTCCCATCATGTCTGTGTCTGTTTGTATGTCTCTGTGCCTATCTTTGTGTGTTTGTCAGTCTGACTTTGTTTTTCTGCGTGCATTTTTTGTATCTCTCTCAAAATGCCTGTGTGACTGGTTTTTTTCTATGGCTATCTCTGTTTGTTTGTTTGTCTGACATTTTGTTTTCGTGTTTTGTTTGTTTCTCTCTTCCACCAGGCTTGTTTGACTGAGTGTCTGTTTGCATGTCTCTGTGCCTGTTTTTGGGTTTTGTGTGCCTGACTTTGTGTTTTTGTGTGGCTTGTTTGACTGAGTGTCTGTTTGCATGTCTCTGTGCCTGTTTTTGGGTTTTGTGTGCCTGACTTTGTGTTTTTGTGTGTGTTTTGTCTCTCTCCCACCGTGCTTGTCTGACTGAGCGTCTGTTTGCATGTCTCTGTGCCTGCTCGTGGGTTTTTGTGTGCCTGTTTTTGATTTTTTGTGTTTGTTTTGTCTCTCCCCCACCCTACCTATGTTACTGAGCATCTGTGTGTATATCTCTGTGCCTATCTTTATGTGTTTGTCTGTCTGACTTTGTGTTTCTCTGTGCCTTTTTTGTCTCTCTCCCAAAATGTCTGTGTGACTGAGCGTCTGTTTGTTTGTTTCTGTGGCTATCTTTGTTTGTTTTTTTGTGTTTAGTTTTTTTCTCTCTTTCACCTTGCTTGTGTGACTGAGTTTCTGTTTGCATGTCTCTGTGCCTGTTTTAGAGTTTTTGTGTGCCCGACTTTGTGTTTTTTGTGTGTTTTGTCTCTCTCCAACCGTGCCGGTGTGACTGAGCATCTGTTAGCATGTCTCTGTGCCTGTCTTTGTGTGTTTTTGTGTCTGATTCTGTGTTTTTTTTTGTGTTTTTGTCTCCCTCTCATCCTGTCTGTGTGACTGAGCGTCTGTTTTTACGTTTCTGGGCTCTCTCTCCCAAACGGCCCTTGTGACTGAGCTTCTGTTTGGTTGTTTTTGTGGCTAGCTTTGTGTTTGTGTGTCTGACATTGTGTTTTCTGCTTTTTTTCTCTCTTCCACCGTGCCTGTATGACTGAGCATCTGTTTGTATGTCTCTTTCCCTGTCTTTGCGTGTCTGTGTGACTGAGCGTCTGTTTTCATGTCTCTTTGCCTATCTTTATGTGTTTGTTTGTCTGACTATGCGTTTTTGTATATTCTTTGTCTCTCCCCTACCGGACCTGTGTGACTGAGCGTATATTTGAATGTCGTCGTGCCTGTTTATGTGTTTTTTTTCTGACTTTGTTTTTGTGTCTGTGTTTTTTGTCTGTCTCGCACCTTGATTGTGTGACCGAGCCCCTGTTTGATTGTCTCTCTACTTGTCTTTGTTTGTTTGTGCGTCTGAATCTTGTGTTTTTTGTGTGTTCTTTTGTGTCTCTCCCACCGTGTCTGTGTGACTCAGCGTCTGTTTGCATATCTCTCTGTTTGGCTTTGTGTGTTTGTTTGTCCGACTTCGTGTTTTGTGTGTGTTTTTTCCTTGCTACCACCGTGGCTGCCTGACTGAGCATCTCTTTGCCAGTCTGTGTATTTGTCTGTCTGACTTTATGTTTGTGTGTGTTTTTATCTGTCTCCCACCGTACATGTGTGATTGAACGTCTCTTTGGTTGTTTCTGTTGCTATCTTTGTGTGTTGGTTTTTCTGAATTTGTGTTTTTGTGTGCATTTTTTGTCTCTCTCCCAAAATGCCTATGTGAGGGAGCGTCAGTTTGATTATTTTACTGGTTGTCTTTGTGTGTTTGTGTGTCGGATATTTTATTTTTGTGTGATTTTTTTGTCTCTCTCCCACCTTGCCTGTGTGACTAAGCCCCTGTTTGTTTGTATCTGTACTTGTCTTTGTTTGTTTTTGTCTCTAAATCTTGTGTTTTTTTTTTGTGGGTGTTTGTTGTCTCTCTCCTACCGTGCCTGTGCAGGGTTTCCAACTGGACATATTCAATGTCCAAAGGACATATTTCTATGTGCCTGGACATAATGACATAATAGGGCAAAAAATGGACACATTTTAGACATTTGGGACATAAAGTGGACACATTTTCCAAATTTATGGCGTAAAACAAATTACTTTCATAAAAAATGTCATTCATCACCAAATGAGCGCTAAGACTCATATCTACTTATTTTTTAAGCTCTGTATTTATTTTCCGGGGCTGCTTGCTCTTCCCTGAAGCAAACATTCTAAAAATGTCTTCAAAATTCTTTCACCTATAAATGGTATTATTAGCCCTGATTTTTACTCACCACGGTCAAGATAAAGGACAAGCTGTCGCCTTTTTCATATAAACTTACTTCCGGCTTCCGAACTTCACACAAAAAGCTCAATGAAAAGTTAACAAAATGAAACCTTTCGATTGTTGATGGTCTGAAATCAAAACTAAAGCCAAGTTGTCAAACAACCCGGGTAATTTTTCTTTTAGATTGAAATTTTTCCTCACGGAAAGAGATATATATATATATATATATATATATATATATATATATATAAGGGCATATATAAGGGCAGGCCTTAACCTTCCTAAAGCAAATTGAAAATACGATAGGTGATGACGAAAGGCTTGCCAATAAATACGGTGGACAAATTGTTAACGGCATTTAAAGATAGATTCATCGAAACTAGTTCAACAAATAAATTAAAACACGGAATGGTATGCTTTGACCATTCAAAAAATGTAAGAGAATATTTTGATAATATACGGATTTCAATAAAAGCAAAATTCTTAAAAGGTTCAGGAGAATTGTGTGAAAAAGTCATACTACATACCTTTTTGCAAGGGCTAGCCCCAAAACTATATAGAATGGTATTATCCAAAAATATTCAGACGTTAGATCTTGCAGTTCAGGAGGTAGGGCGATTGACCGAAGTCGATACGATGGTGGCAAATCCCAGTAAAACAAAAATAAATAGCCTAGGCGAATCAAACGCAAGCCTGACGTTCAAGGGCGATCAGGCATCTCCCAATTTCTTTTCAAGGGATAACTCCCCAGTGCCTCAAAGAAATAGAACGCAAGAACCCGCTAGGCAGAAAACAGTACGTTTTCAGCCAGTCAAACAAATTAGTTATGAAAATAGCCCTACAATAATAAGATGCTATATTTGTAATCGTATTGGGCATATCGCGAGAGAGTGCCGTTATGTCCCCAATCGCACACCAAGGATTGCCGTCGGTAATACGCAAAATTATGGCAACCATTTGTTTGGCAGAACAAATTTTAGCGCCAGTGGTGCACTAGGCTATAGCCAGGGAAGATTTTGCCAGTCAGTACCTCACAATGCGTACCAACCAAATTTGTACAATCCTCCTCCCAATAGACAAAGTAATTATCGATTCGAAAACCCAAATACTCGCCAAAGCCAATAAAATCCGAGAAGGGTATATAGAAATCACGAAAATTTGCCGACGGGAAAGGAAAATTTTTCAAGCCGACTGCAAACAGCTAATTGGCCGACGGGAAATGAAAATTTTTCAAGCCGATGGCATTTGCTGTCAGCGCCAACACCCGGAACTGGCGCAAGAAATCCAAACTATGGTAATAATACATGGCGAAGGCAGAAAAATGTAAATCAATTAGATATGCCAACGGAAACTCACATGTCTCAATCTCTATTGCAGACACCGACGTACGAAATAAATCCACGGGGAAACGCGTTAGGCCCCTCAGAAGAATAGATTGGACCCACAGGGCACCTAGAATATTTGATAGGTCCAACCAAATAATAGTACCATCCTTTAGTGAGAATAATAACAAGTTACCTATATTTAATGATTTTTGTGTGGCAAATGTTTACTTTAAGGCACTGATTGACTCAGGTGCCACGGCGAACATAATAAACTCATGCGTATTTGATATGTTGCCTCCGCATATCAGGCAATAAAGAAATTTTAATAATCCCAATTTAACTAAAGTGACAGGGCATAAATTGGATGCAAAGGGTTCAATTCGCCTAGACGTAAAAAGGGATAATAGAATTTTTCCGACAAATTTTATAATATGCGATAACTTTCTGTATGAAGCCATTATAGGCGCAAATTTTTTAAGGTCTAATAGAGTACTATCAGACGTGGCAAACGAAAGGCTTGCCTACCCGGCTAAGGTAGGGGAAGGAATTTCTACCTTAAGAAACTGTAACAGAGGTTACGAAGAGAACGTAACAGTAAATAAAATTTCTGGCGGTATAATGTCGCAATCTTTTGAACCTCATGTCTCGCAAGGAGGACATGGCATAATCAGAAATTTGTTCAATTATTTTGAGAGACATTGCAGAAATGAAATAAATTTAAATAATAAGTGGATTGATTATGCGAAAATAAAAATAGGAGATATGCGACAGTATAGGTCGAACGAAATCAAGAAAATAACGAAATTCTGGAAAAACATAGTAAAACCCAATGTGACGCCGCAAGATGCCGCAATGACACAGCATAGCGCCAGTATGAATCTAATAAACAATGAAAATAAAGGTAAATATTACGGATTCGCAATACGGAAAACAAAGATCCCTCCCAAAACGATGCAAAGAATTCAAATATCACAGATGATTGAACCAGTAGATAGCAAATCTGAAAAATGGCTTGCGATCCCATCGAATGAAATTCTTGAAAATCTGCTATGCGAAGAACAGATTATAGCTTACGACAAGGGAAAAAGTTTTATTTTGGTAATTAATAACCACGAAAATGATACAATTACAATAAAAAAGGGGACGTGTTTAGTTCAAATCCAAGTTATCTCGGAGAATGATTTAGATAGATGGAAAAATTCCAAAAGAAACTTAGTTAATGGGATTAAAACCATAATTAACAAATACCCTCTATCTAAATCGCAATTCTTGGACAAATTTAATATGGATCATATTACGGACATAGAACTTAAGAAAAAATTATGCGGATTATTATGGAGTTTTAAAGATATATTTTCCGTATCTGAGAATGAGATCGGACTGATACCATTTTATGAACATTCAATTTTAACTACTGGTAATCCTGTAGCAAAACAGCCATATCGTGTACCGTATAAGCACAAAGAATGGTTAAAAAATAAAATTCATGAATTAGAAAAAAAATGAAATTATACGCCCCAGTACAAGTCCGTATAGTGCACCAGTGATCTTGGTACCAAAAAAGAATGGTGATCTAAGACTTGTAGTAGATTATAGAGCCGTTAACAAACAAGTAGTTAGTCATAAATTTCCTTTACCAAGAATAGATGAAATTCTTGACTCTATTTCAAGCAAAAACAAAATTTTTACTTCTTTAGACAGGGTAATTTAAAATGCCGGCCTGAAAAAGTAAATTTATTTCAACCTAAAATTAAATTTTTAGGAGTAGTGGTGACGCAAGGAGAGATATCTACAGAGCCAGACAAAATAAAATGTGTTGAAAACCTCAAACCCCCAAGAACTATGAAAGAATTAAGAGGAATTCTAGGTCTTACTGGCTACTTTAGAAAATTCATGCGCAATTACGCCCAAATTGCAAAACCCCTCACGGAATTAACTAAAGGGAACTCCCAAAATGTTACCTGGCCCCAGGAAGCTCAAACTTCCCTAGACCGTCTCAAAAAGGCACTCACTTCTGAACCAAAATTATCGCTCCCTGATTTAGAAAACGGACAATTTGTGGTCACATCCGATGCTAGTTCAAAGGGCATCGGCGCTATTCTTTGGCAAATAATCCCGGTAGAAAACCCTAATCCTCTAGAGGGAACGCCTATACAAAAAAATGGAAAAAGTTATACGTTATTCGAGTAGAACCTTATCAAAAGCCGAATGTAGTTATTCCGCCACAAACTTAGAATTATTATCTGTAATCCACCATTTGGACAAATTTAGACACTATTTAATCGGTAGAAAATTTATACTACGATCAGACAATAAAAGCTTGCAGTACCTGCGCACATTTAAAACCCCCACGGGAATTCTAGCTAGATGGATTATGAAAATCCAAGACCTAGATTATGAATTTGAATATTTAAAAGGTAAACAAAATGCAGCTTGTGACTTTTTGAGTAGATTTCCAGAAAATATGCCGTCGGAAGCTGAGGAAAACGAAGTTAACGCTATCAATGCTAAGAGTAAACATAAATGTAAGAAAAACAAAGACAAAGACACAGTAAACGAAAATAAGGATAACTACTGTCCCTTGTCTTTAGAAAATTTAAAAAGAAAGCAAAAAAAGGACGAAGTGTGTGTAGCACTTATTAATTATATTGTGAATGATGATGCGTTACCATAAATTCAAAACTCTTAGAAAAGAGGTAGATAATTTTTACTATGATCTTGATGAAGAAATACTATGCAGAATCGTCACTGCTGAGGCAAATAGAAACCAAACCTCAATAATACCTGTATTACCCCAAAACTTAATAAGACCTGCATTCGAATATTTTCATTCAAATATAGGTGGACATTTAGAAGTAGCAAAAACTTTCCATAAATTAAAACAATATTTTTACGTGCCGTCGGCAGTAGAAAAACTCAAGGAATTTGTAAGTACATGCGAAGCGTGTAACTTAAGAAAAAAAACCCCAAGCTTATCCTAATCCTCCAATGGGAAGAGTCCCGGTAGCGAGATTCCCCTTTGATATTGTCTCATTTGATTTATATGGAACCAGTGGAGGCTTGCGTGTTTCCAACAGGGGCCATATTTGCATTCTTTCAGTTATAGATCACTTTTCCGGATTTACTTTTGCAAAAGCATTAAAAAATCAAGGCGCTTACTCTACGAGTAAGGCGTTAGCGAAATTATTTTTAAAATTTGGCATTCCAAGTAAGGTTTTAAGTGACAACGGAAGCAATTTTGTTTCAAAAGTAACAAAAGACTTAATGAGTTTTCTTAACATAAAGAAATTGGTGACATCGCCATATCACCCACAAGCTAATGGTAAAATAGAAAATAGGCATAAAATATTGTCGAATGTATTAAGCATTTATACAAAAGACAACAGGAACGATTGGGATCAATTCTTACCTTGTTTAACTAACGTAATCAATACTGCTTATTCAGAAACAACCAAAGACAACCCTTTTTATTTAATTTTTGGTCGTTATTTTAGAATCCCGTATGATGAGATTATTGAGTCCTGGCAATATTACAATAACTCGGAGGATTACAAACAAGAATTCATAAATAGGATGAGGAAAACTTATAATATAGTTAGGCAAGAGTTGGAAAAATGTAAAATAAACCAAAAGCTAAGAAACCAACCCAAAGTCAAGGGGAGCATAAATTTCAAGATAGGAGATTGCGTCTACCTAAAGAACAAGGCAAAGACGGAAGGCAAAAAATTTTCCAACAAATATTCTAGACCGTAGAGAATAGTCAAAAAGTACGATAACGATTATACTTTTAAAATGGTGAACCCCGATAGTGGAAGAACTTACAAAGCACATGTTAGCCGAATAAAAAGATCCAAATTTCCAGAAAGATGGGTACCGCGTCCCCCGTCTATCGATTCGTCAGATGCAGAAAATGAGCCCCCTAAATCAAGATTGGCAGAGCTAAAACCCTTTAATTTCAAGCAAGACTATTTCGAGAATGATAGTGACGAGGAAAACTTTGAAGAATTTTTAGCTATGAAAAATCTAGTTATTCCCAAGAGAAAATCCCTAATACCAGTAAGAATAAAAACGTCAAAAGATCCAAAAAGTTCATCATCAGAGAGC
>JAQQPU010022629.1:0-13851 GCA_029168905.1 Artemia sp. Kazakhstan ARC1039
GGGCTTCAATTTATAGTGAGACAAAGACATTGCACGAGGGGCTTCTATTTATAGAGGGGGGAACTGAGCATCTTTCAAGGAAAACAAAACAATCGTAAATGGGGCTTCTATTTTTAGAGGGAGGAAAGTACAAGAAAAAAAAATGCCAAAAATTATTATGAATCGTGACGAAATGGCGGTTGCTAGGGGAAATGTTGGAACACCTGGGACCGCGCGAGGGTTTAGCAGCTACCCTTACGCACCCCCTATCTGACTTCCAGAAATCCCATATTAAATTCCTATCCGACTTCCAGAAGTATCTACGGGGTTACTACTTTCACCCGTTTTAAGATTTATTTATTCACTTATTTTAGTACCTATTGTATGTTTATTTGCTGTGATTGTTTATTTAGTGTCTGCTCATTTTGGGTTTCATTTATACTTCAATAGCATTATTTTTTGTTCGCATTAAGCTTGATTTGCATATTCAAATTAAGCTTTACTCGTTTGAAGATTTATTTATTCATTTATATTAGTACCTGTTGTGTGTTTGTTTATTTAATTTCCATTTGTTTTGGTTTTTATTTATTCTTTAGTAGTAGTTTCTGGTCGCTTTGTGTTTTATTATTTTAGGTTTCTATTTTTTCTGTGTTAAGTTTAATATATGGTCTTCATTTTTCTTTGAAAAACCTCTTTTTGGAAAGTCTTTTTTTTTTAAATTAATCTGAGAAAAACCGGTTAGTCTTCCGCATTCGGTTACAATTAGCTTAGCCTCAGTGAGTAATGCTACGATGCAAGTATATTTTAATTACGAGTATATAGAGGTGGTTAGGTCTTAACATAATGCGTTCTCGGTGGCCTACTTTCCATAATTTTGTTAATAAAGTATTATATTTTCATCAATTTTGATATATTTCATTATGTTTAACCCAACTTCACCTCTTGAGTGTTTTCGAGATATTTAACAAGTACCGTTTGAATTATTATGACTTTTAGATCATGTTTGAAGATTTAACTAAAACTACTTTTAAAGCGAAGAGAAATTACTATGAATGAATAAATGAAATATAAAATTCTAAAACGGGCAGAAACCGAAACCAATGATCAAGACAAGCTGGAAACAAACGTAAATTAACACTAAACAATGTAGATATTGCCATCTAGTGCTTACTCATTTTCTTATGAGAGATAGTTTTCCCAATCTCTTATGTTAGATAGCAGTACAATTCCTAGGGTGAAACTTCGTTCTATGCCGTGTCTTTACCTTATTAACATATTTGATGTTACATTTACTTTTTTGTCTGTCATGTTATCCTATATTTTCATTTTCCAACCTATTTGTTTAGTTTAAATAAAAAGTAAGTGAATTAATAAGAATAAGCAAAAAAACTCAAATTCTGAAGTTCATGAAGCGCCATAAAGTATAGCAAAATGCTCGTGACTTGTATCAAGATCGAAAAATTTCTCTGTTTCTGTTTAATTTTTAGATTCTTAAAAAAACATAAAAACAAAGAGCAAAATTGGGGATACAATAACTTAAAGTGGACAGAGATAGACGGTACTGCATTGAACATAGGAAAAAATGTTGAAGCTTTTGATAGATCTATAGAAGTATAAATCACTTTTAAATTTGAATATTACTACTACTACTACTAACTGCTCACCGCAGCACCAAGCTGCCTGAGGCCAAAACAGCTACACACGCTCCACCTCCACCCTAGTCTAATCCTTCCTCTTTACACCCTCCGAGGAAGTTCCCATTTCGATTAAATCTTTCTATGTGACATCTCCCTCCTCCCCCAATCGTAGATCACCTGCTTTCTGTTTAGCCCTAGACGGTTGGCCGAAAAGGACAATCCTTGGCAATCTGTCATTCTTCGCCCACAGACGTGCCCTAGCCATCTCAGCCTTCTTCTCAGTATAGTCTTAGAAAGCGGGATTGAACTTGAACTTGAACCACACTGTTCGTAGAGCCCACTGTTTGAAATTCGTTCAGTCAGCCGGGTACCGAAAACGATTCTTAGGCGATTTCTCTGAAAATTTTTCTGGAGCAAATCTTTCTCCGTTTTTAAAAGCGCCCATGCTTCAGAACATATTTGACCAATGTCATCATTGTGGCATCCAATATTCTAATCGTTGTTCGGAGACTTGTTTTCTTATTCTCACAAGTTTTTTTCAACTGTGAAAAAACCCTTAGCCTTGGCTATTCTGCCCTGATTTATTACAAAACCAGCTACTAACCTCATTTCCTATCTTAATCTCAGCAGTGTTATTCTATCACATAGCACTAATCCCTTAAATGTATTTGTCTGGTATACCATACATGGATAAGACCATCACTAGAGCTGTTCTGTCAGATGAGTCGAACGCTTGCTCATAATCTATAGGATTGAGGACTAACGGTGTTTTACTCGGGCACTTCTGAATTATTAGCCTAAGGGTGAAAATTTGGTCGACACATCCTCTACCCTTCCAAAAACCGCACTGTTCTTCTCTTAAAGCTTTGTCTACAGCACCTCTCAGTCTAGAAAGTATCATCATGCTAAGCAAGTTGCTACTTACAGAGACCAGGTCATGCCTCTATAATTACCACATTCACTCTTATCACTTTTTTATATACAGGGACTTAATTAGGGTTATTCCTAAAATTGTTTGGTACTTCTTGGTAGTCTAGAAATCATTTTCATAACCTTCAGTAGCCTATTTCTAACCTCATAGCCACCATATCTAAGAAACTAATTTACTTCAGCATCAAAACTGGGGCCTTATTATTTTTCAATCCTTTTAGTACTGTCGCTAATTCTTCCTCAAAGAATAAATCTTGCTTCACATCCAAGGTCTCACAAATTTTTTCATTTTCCTTTATATCCTTTCTTGTAACTCTATCACGGCTTAGCGCACTCTCAAAATATTCTGCCCATCTCTCTTTAACTATTTTCTTACAACTAATTATCTATCTTTAAGCAGGACAAGTCCATATTGACTACTCCCTCTCTATTTATTAACATGACAGTACAATATTTTTACTATTATGTGGTCTAGTTGTATCTTCCAGATCCTCGGAAATTTTATCTATGGTCTCCACATCAAACCTCCTTAGTTCATATTTTGATGCTTTTCCTCACATTATTTACATTCCTTTTATTTTCATATGAAGTATCACTCAGATAATACTTTTACAAGCCCCTTCCCCTGTCTATTAAATATAGAGCCTTTTCACTAATATTCCTGACTACTAAATAACTTTCTTCCCTAAAACATCATCAGTAACTTCACGAATCATTTTCGTAAGATTTTGCCTTCCATCTTCTACATTGTCAAATTTTAAACTCTCCAACTTAGTAAAATGTTCCTGGAAAGTTTCTCTCAAACTCTCATTCTGGAGTGAGTAGTTACCCTTTCGAAGTTTCAGCTTTAAATTAACCCTAAGCACTACTAGATGGAGCGACATATACTACTAGATGTAGACGTAGTGTCTCTTATTGATCCTGCGAGTCTTCAGTTTATCAAACAGTTCGTGGTAACGAACTGTAAGTAAGGAGCGACCCGGCTCAATGGTAACCGAAACTCTAAAAACCGGAATTTTTGTACCAATAGATACATCAAAAGAATCAGATTTTAATTTTGATTTCAAATATATAAGTTTCATCAAGTTTAATCTTACCCATCAAAAGTTACGCGCCTGAGAAAATTTGGCTGATTTTCGAAAAAAGGGGGAAAGACCCCCTAAAAGTTATAGAACCTTAATGAAATTCACACCATCATATTCAGCGTATCAGAGAACCCTACTGTAGAGGTTTCAAGCTCCTATCTACAAAAATGTGGAGTTTTGCATTTTTTGCCAGAAGAAAGATACGGGTGCGTGTTTATTTGTTTTTTTTCCCAGGGGTAATCGTATTGACCCAGTGGTGCTAGAATATCGTAAGAGGGCTCATTGGAACGGAAATTAAAAGTTCTAGTGTCCTTTTTAAGTGACCAAAAAAATTGGAGGGCAACTAGGCCCCCTCCCACGCTCATTTTTGTCTCAAAGTCACCCAATTAAAATTTTAAGATATCCATTTTGTTTAGCATAGTCGAAAATCTAATAAATATGTCTTTTACGATTACTTAATCCCCCACAGTTCCCAGGGAAAGGGCTGCAAGTTATGAACTTTGCCCATTGCTTGCATATTGTATTGGTTATTGGGAAGTATACAGACATTTTCAGGAAGAATGTTTTTTTGGTGGGGGGAGGGGGGCTGGAGGAGGGAGTTACTCGGGAGAATCTTTCCGTGGAGGATGTTTCTTTGGGGTAAGGGACATTTCTATGAAGGGGGAGCCGGATTTCCACGCATTATTTAAAAAAACGATCAGAAATTAAATTTAAAAAAACAAGTTTTTTCAACTGAAAGTAAGAAGCAACATTAGAACTTAAAATGAACAGAAATTATTACGTATATGAGGGGGTTCTCCCCCAAGTCAATACCTCGCTCTTTACGCTACAGTTATTTTTAGTGCTTTCAAAAGAGCTATCTATTCTAATTAAACTGCCTTTGTGATTCAGGGGTGTGTGAATTAAAAAAAAATTTAACTTTTAACGTAAAGAGCGTGGTATTGACTAAGGGGAGAGCCCCATCATATACGTAATAACATATACGTGATAAAAAAAAAACAATAAAAAAAACAAGCGATACGGCTCAATAGTAAGCGAAACTTTTAAAAACGGAACTTTGATGTCAATAAATGTATCAAAAGAATGGGCTTATAAATGCTGATTCTAAATATATAAATTTTGTTAAGTTTAGTATTACTCATCAAAGGCTACGAGCCTGAGAAAACTTACCTGATTTTTTAAAGAGGGGGGAAACATCCCCTAAAAGTGAAAAAATTTTAATGAAAATCACTGTCAGATTCAGCGTATCAGAAAACCCTATAACATAGGTTTCAAGCTCATATCTGCAAAAATCTGCAACTTTGTATTTTTTTTCCAGAAGAAAAATATACGAATATAGAAGTTCGTTACGTAAGTTAATTTGTAAATTACGTCAGAACCAAATTTAGAGACAGCCATTTAGCAAAAGAAAAGTAAAATTTTTATGCAAATTTTGTTTACTTATTCAATGACGGTGAGCCAAAATAAAAGCTGCATTAACTAAAAAACGATCAGAAATTAAATAAAAAAAAATAAGTTTTTTAAACTGAAAGTAAGGCTGTCCCCTCCTCAACGCCTCGCTCTTTACGCTAAAGTTTTTATTGTTTTAAAAAATTTTGAGGCCGAGTCAAACTTTAGCGTAAAGAGCGAGGCATTGAGGAGGGGACAGCCCCTTTCATATACGGAATAATTTCTGTTCGTTTTAAGTTTTAATGTTGCCCCTTACTTTCAGTTTAAAAAAATTGTTTTTTTTATTTAATAATTACTAAGGTTAGTTGTCTTACCATCATGTGAATACCCTGTTAATTTATGGGCCATTTCATGACCAAATGCCGTATTGGCTATAACTAGATTGTTATGCCTACAAAACTGTGGCAGTCTGTAACCATTTCTGTTTTATTTTCCTACACCAAATTTACCAAGGCTAGGGTACCATCTATGCCTATTTCGACCGACCTGGGCGTTAAAATTTCCTCGTAAAAACACCATATTTCCACCTAGGATCCTGTGCATTCCTTCTTGTAACTGTAAGTAAAATTCATCTTAGTAACTACTGTCTCCGTCAGTCGTTTCTACAGGGGCATATACTACTATGACTGATATCTTGCACTTTTTATTTATACAATGAGCGATTAGGATTCTATTATCAATATCTTCCCAGCCTAAACAAGACTTAGCAGCCTTTTTGTTCATCATGAGCTCTACTCCCTGTCTATGTATCCCATCCTTCCTGTCTGAGAAAATAAATTCTATATCACCTAATCTCATGTTTCCTAACCTTTGAATATGAGTTTCTTAAAATCCTAACAAGTCCAGCTCGAAGATTCTGACTTGTTTAGTCAAAAATGTCGATACGATAATTATTTTTTAACGTCACAACATTCCAAGTTGCAATTTTTACACTCTTTGAATCACTGAAATTATTTTGGCTCCAGAAGAAGCAATGGTTCTGGAAACCAGTGCAGGACTGGGACCAACACTTTTGGACTGGGCAACCCTGGGCGAGGGTGCCCAGGTTTCTATTATGGACCCCCAGTGGCAGGATCCCCCCTTGGTCTGTGTCTCCTATAGAGGTACCCTAAATATCTGTGGGGCGTTTCCCTATCCGCCACCTGGGGTCGCGTAATAAGTTTTTACTTGAGGAAAATACTTTAAAAACTTGTGCCCCCCCCCCCATTTGATCTCTTTTATCCATTCGTAAGGATATTTGGTCGCAACTCTATAGCGTAATGAGCTATAAATAATCTTTTAAATGTTATTGAAAAAGAGGCAATTCTTTGATCTAGGGAAGATAATTTAAAGATTATTTAAGTGAAGACAAGATTGCAATAACTATTCAAGATTGCAATTGACTATTCAGCGCAAGCCAGTTTTTCAATTGAGAACATTTTTGGAACACCATTTCAGCCAGATGTTTAAGGTAGAATCAGTCTTGAAGGTTAATTTCCTAAATTCAAAGTGTCAATTTTGAGGATCAATTCATTGTTTGGCATAATACACTTACTCACTACTGCCAAGTTGGGATAGTTCCTTGAATCTTGAATTGAATCTTGCTCATGAAAACAATAAAACGAAAACAAATTTGCGAATGGGATTCAGTAATTCTTAGCTTTTGTATAAAGGGTGGGGGTGTTATTACTTAAAATTACTCCGTCACAATGATTTAGGAATATTGTTTTTTTACTTTAGGTTATTAGTATCCAAGAAAATTGGGCAACAATGTATCCTATTAGTTTTACAAGCTATGGAATTGGCAAAGAATCTGTCTTTCATAGGCAGCGCGATAGCGCTGCCTAAGTAAAGAACGATGTGGGCACAATATTTTATTTTTTTCCCTCAATATCCGGGCACTCGTATCGAAGGAGTTGTCTTCGTATCGAAAGGGTTGTAAGTTAAGCGCTGGGGGCATATAATGTTTTTATAGTAGGCGTTGTCGTAGAAACTTCAAAAAAGGCTCATTCGATTGGGAATTCAAAGAGCTAGTGCCCATTTTAATAGTCGAAATTGATTGGAGGGCAACTGGACCCCCTCCCCATGCCCATCATTCCTCCATACACATCCAATCAAAATTTTGAGATACACATTTTGTTCAGTGTAGTTGATTTCCAGATGGAAAATATGTTTCAAGGAGGACCCTCCCCCCAACCCTCGGGGCAAGGGTTTTAAGTTATGCTCTGAGGGCATATAAGAACGATGTTGGCACAATGTATTATTTATTTTTTTTTCCTTTAGAGCAGGGCACCGAACCGAACCGTACCGAAGAAGTTGTCGCAGAAACTTCGAAAAGTGCTCATTCAATGGAAATTGGAGTAGCTTGTGTCCTTTTTAATAGTCGAAAGTGATTGGAAGGCAACCAACACCCCTTCCACGCCCACCATTTCCCGAAACACATCCAATCAAAATTTTGGAATAGCCATTTTGTTCAGCGTAGTTGATATCTTGATAGAAATTAAGTTTTTGAGGAGTACACTCCCCCACAGCCTTCAGGGCAAGGGTCGTAAGTTATGCTCTGGGGGCATATAAGGTTTTTATAGAAAGCGTTGTCGTAGAAACTTCAAAAAAGGCTCATTCGATTGGAAATTCAAAGGGATAGTGCCATTCTTATTAGTCGAAAGTAATTGGAGGGCAACTAGCTCCCCCCACGCCCATCATTCCCTCAAACACATCCAATCAAAATTTTGAGGTAACCATTTTGTTCAGCGTAGTTGATTTGCAGATAGAAAATAAGTTATTGAGGAGGACACTTCCCCACAACCCTCAGGGCAAGGGTTTTAAGTTATGCTCTGAGGTCATATAAGAACGATGTTGGCACATCGTATTATTTATTATTTTTTTCCTTTAGAGCAGGGCACTTCGTATCGAAGAAGTTGTCGCAGAAACTCCGAAAAGGGCTCTTTCAATTGGAAATTGGAGTGGCTTGTGCCCTTTTTAATAGTCGAAAGTGATTGGAAGGCAACTAACACCCCTTCCACGCCCACCATTTCCTGAAACACATCCAATCAAAATTTTGAGATAGCCATTTTGTTCAGCATAGTTGATTTCCAGATAGAAATTATTTTTCGAGGAGGACACTCCCCACAGCCTTCAGGGCAAGGGTTGTAAGCTATGCCCTGGGGGCATATAAGGTTTTTATAGAAGGCGTTGAAGTAAAAGCTTCAAAAAAGGCTCTTTCGATTGGAATTTCAAAGGGCTAGTGCCCTTTTAATAGTCGAAAGTGATTGGAGGGCAACTAGCCCCCCCCACGCCCATCATTCCCCCAAACACATCCAATCAAAATTTTGAGATAGTCACTTTGTGTAACGTAGTTGATTTCCACACAGAAATAATATAAGAACGATGTTGGCACAGTGTTTTATTCATTATTTTTTCCTTTAGAGTAAGGCAATTCGTATCGAAAGAGTTGTCGTAGAAACTTGCTCTTTTTAATAGTCGAAACTGATCGGAAGGCAGCTAACATCCCTTCCCCGCCCCCTCAAACATTTTGTTCCACGCATTTTAAAGTTCAGGAAATTATACCTTTGAGCAGGACAATCCCCCCAAAGTCTTCAGGGCAACGATTATAAGTTATGCCCTGGGGGCATATAAGTTTTATTAAAATCTTTGTCGTAGAAACTTGAAAAAGGGCTCATTTGATTGGAAATTTAAAGGTCTAGTGCTCTTTTTAATAGTCGAAAGTGATTTGAGGGCAACTAACCCCCCTCTCTCGCCCACCTTTTCCCCAAACACATCCAATCAAAATTTTTAGATAGCCATTTTGTTCAGTGTTGTTGATTTCCAGATAGAAATTATGTTTTTGAGGAGGACACTCGCCCACAGCCCTCAGGGCAAGGGTTGTAAGTTATGCCCAGGGAACATCAAAAAGGGCTCATTCAATTGAAAATTGAAAGGGCTAGTGCCCTTTTTATTGTCAAAAGTGATTGAAGGGCAACTAACCCCCCTCTCACGTCTACCATTTCCCCGAACACAACCAATTACAATTTTGAGATATCAATTTTGTTCAACGCAGTCGAAAGTTCTGGAAATTAGGTCTTTTAGGATGATAACCCTCTCAGAGCCCTCAGTTTAAGGTTTGTAAGTTATGCCCTGGGGACATATGAGGGTTATATACAAAGTTGTTGTAAAAATTTCAAAAAGGGCTCATTTGTTTGGAAATTGAAATTGCCCTTTTTAATAATCGAAAGTGAGTGCAGAGTAATTGACCCCCTCTCACGCCCACCATTGCCCCAAACACATTCTATCAAAGTTTAGAGATGGCCATTTTGTTCAACGTAGTTGAAAGTTCTGAAAATTATGTATTTAAGGGTGAAAAACCCCCCAGAGTCCCCAGGGTAAAGGTTGTAAGTTATGCCCTGGGTGCATATAAGGTTTTTATAGATAGAGTTGTCGTGAAAAGGGGCTCATTCAATTGGCAGTTGAGAGGGCTAGTGCCCTTTTTAGCAGTCGAAAATGATTGGAGGGTAACTAACCACCCTCTCACGCGCACCATTCCCTCAAACACATCCAATGAAAATTTTCAGATAGCCATTGTGTTCAACGTAGTAGAAAGTTTGAGAAATTAGGTCTTTGAGGATGACACCCACCTCCCAGCCTTCAGGGTAAGATTTGTAAGTTGTGCTCTGGGGTCATATAAGTTTTTTTTTGAAAGCATTGTCCTAGAAACTTCAAAAGGGCTCATTTGATTGGAAATTGAAAGGGCTAGTGCCTTTTTTAATAGTTGAAAGTGAGTGAAGAGCGAGTAACGCCCCTCTCACGCCCACCATCTTCCCAAACACATCCAATCAAAATTTTGAGATAGCCATTTTTTTAACGTAGTTGAAAGTTCTAGAAATTATGTCTTAGGGGATGACAACCACCCTCACAGCCCTTGGGGTAAGGGTTGTAATTTATGCCCTGGGGGCATATAAGGTGTTTATAGAAATCGTTATCGTAGAAACGCAAAAACGGCTTATTCGATTGGAAATCGAAAGGCCTAGTGTCCTTTTTAATAGTCGAAAGTGATTGGAAGGCTTGAAATTTTTATAGTAGAGATCAATGTGGGTATAATGTATGATTTTTGTTGTTGTTGTTGTTGTTGTTGTTGTTTAGACCAGGGCACTTCGTATCGAAGGAGTTGTTGTAGGAACTTCGAAAAGGGCTCAGTCGATTAAAAATAGAAAGGGCTGATGCCCTTTTTAATAGCCTAAAGTGATTGGAATGCAACTAATCCCCCTCCCACGCGCACCCTTCCATTTGCCTTTATGTTTAAAAACTAAATGTTGCCTTAAGATTAAATCAAAATGCACTGTGTTAATGCTAATTCCCAATGAGGTATTTCAGCAGTATCCCAAGAACGACTGAGGGCATTATGTTCAAACTTTCGGGGCTACTTGTACTGTTAAAATTTAACCATGTCAAAATAGCGTAAGTGTATCCAAGCTATCAAAGAAAGTAAACAGATTTTTTTGCAAAAGGTATCAAGTTGTAGATTTCAGGTCAACTAGAGTAGGTATGAAATGAAATTAAACACTACTATTTGTGTCCAGATTTTTTAAAGGGTACATGTTGTTAAAAATTGCTGAAAATTTTTCTCCAGCACACAAATAGCAGGCCAAACTATAAAGCCTTAAAAAACGAAAAGATTTAAAGTATTAATTTCTTTTTCCCTGAAAAGACTATGTCAATATAAAACGAACAGAAATTAATTAAATAATTTTGTTTCCACGAAATTGGTTTTTCAAAGAAAAGTAAAGAACTCCACTAAACCAAATATGAGCAAAAATAAAATAAAATAATCTACCAAGCGTGAAACTACCACAAATCAGCATCGATAAATAAATGAAACCCAAAACGAACAGAAATTACAATAAATAACCGAGTCAAACTCAAAACGAGCAGAAATGAACATGAGTAGGGCTCAAAAGCTCGATTAACTAAAACCTTGAAAACCTAGATTATTTTATTGTATTTTTGCTCATATTTGGTTTAGTGGAGTTCTTTACTTTTCTCTGAAAAAATTATTTTGTGGAAAAAGTTTTTTTAAATTAATATTTAAGAAAGAGGTAATCTTTCACCTTATAACTGATATTATCACCGATTCAAAGCTAATTTGATTGATCCCTCTATGATTGCACAAGCATTAGAATCATGATTGTAGTATTTTCGTTTGAAATTCATTGACAGATTAGCAAGTTATATATTTTAACCAGGGTACCACGCATTATGTTTAAGTGACAGTATTTTTGTTAAAACCCCTCTCATAGGTTTGTTGGTAGTCACTCCAAGCGGGCTCTTGAAACGTTTGTCTTATCACCGGCAGATCCATTGGGACCTCGGGACACCAAAGGATTTTTCTGGCGCCCTCATTCCTTGTTTTTTCTCTTTTTCAATTTTTTTTTTTAAATAAATTTGTCAATTTGGTCAATTATTTGCGCCTTTGTCAAATTAGGCCTACCCCAAGATTTTTCTTATTGGCGTCAATGTAACATTGCCCCCTCCTAAGATTTTGCTCTAGATCCGCCTCTGTATTGCATCAATTTATTTTACCTCAGCTCCATCCAACCTAACAATGCTTATTTTATTTAAGCGCCAACTCAAAGACTATTTCAGTCAGCTATTTCACACATTTTGTGGTATTATCATTTATCAACCTTACAACAACATAACATCGGATTAGTTAGGAGATAAAAATAGCAATTGCACAGTAATTTAGCAGGAAACGCAACTTATAATTCATCATTTCACCTTAATGCAAATTACCACATTCCGCGATTCTTCTTCTATTTATATTTTTGAATCCCAAGTTCTTTCTTTTCCTATAAAGAGGAAAATCGTACTTGAACTTTAAGAAATACTTAGAAGTTCATAGAACTTGAAAATTAAAGCAAATTGTCTGCCCAGGCACATCTTATTGCATCAAAATTGGAAGCTATATCTGACAGTTTTTGCTTACTCCTAACATTTTAGTAGTGTTTTTCTTCCATTGCTTGTTTTTGCCCAATGTAATAGTGAAATAGGGTAACAGCGACTTGCTAAAAATCTTCTGGAGCTTAAAGACTTGTTAATGGTAAGAGATAAGTGGAAAGAATTCTTCCCCAGGACATATCCTGCGGACATATCCCGCAGGACATTCCGCAGGACATATTATTGTAGGACATATCCTACAAACAACCCAGCATTCAAAGCAAAGTGGTCGGTTTTACAATTGCGAAAATACTTTTAAATTGAATATCAAACATTCATTTGAGTTTTAATTGAAAATCTGTATCTAAAGCAAACTCCACCAGCACTGAAAGAGGTCCTGTACTAGCTTTCCACAGTATTACCACCGAAACATTCTAAGTACGTCTGAACTTACAACCAGGGTTGCCATCTTTTTGGTCCATGAATGGACCATAGAGAGGCTATTTGGTCCATCGAGAGGCCATTTCTTTTTACCAGTTGTATCATTGACCAAAAGACGCTCTGCAAACTTCTTTCAAATTTGCCAGTTAACATCAAACATAATGAAAACGTAAAAAATTCCATATAAATCATTCATAAGAAATGACTTACTGTGAAAGCATGAAATTCATATAAACATATAAATTCTTTACTTTGGAGAAAATACTTTACATTCCTAGGAAAACCTGGATGCTAAAAAAACTTATATATCGAAAATTTCGTTTCGTTTTATGTCATAAATTTTCAAAATGTGTCCCTTTTTGCCATTTATGTTCCAAATTTCTAGAATGTGTCACTTTTTTGTCCTTTTGTGTCATTGTGTTCCAGCACATGGAAATGTGTCTTTTGACGTAAAATATTTTCATTTGGCAACCCTGTGTACGACTGCTCACAATAGTAATAATCAGATGTGACAGTACTTTCAAACATAGTATCTGACTTTCATCGGGATTTTTATAAAAATAGTATACCAAAAATCATGCCTAGTGGTTTTCCGTGTTCATCCCACTGTGGAAGAGCGCCTGTTGTACTTACAAATAGAAGCAGACCAGCCTTAACTAGGACAAAAAGAGATTCAATGACTGTATCTTAGAAACTATAAGGCATACTTTAATGTCTCGTATGAAGGAGAGCTGCCTGATAAAAGATGTTTCACCAAACACGTTTTTAGGCGTGTATGTCGTGCTGCAAATGTATTTGAACGTTTAAGACACTAGAAGTGGGTGCTTGGTTACATGTTGTTCTAGCCAAGTGCTGGATTTTACATTTGAACAGGAGCTACCTGAACACATATCTCTTACAAGACATATGTATAGGCCTTTCTAACTTGCTGTACATGCAATTGTACAACACTTAAGACAAATCAGTCATAGTTTATGTCTTTATGGGAAAATTCATCTACACAGGGAAGAGATTTTTTCATATTTGTTTTTCTTTATACTTACAATAAAGACTATTTTATAAAAGATGAAACATTTAGATACTTGTTAATTACACGGAATACACTCAAGAAATTTGCTACGTAAGATCTGACAAAAACCGGTTTGCTTCTCTTCGATCGATTATGATTTGTTCATTTTGAGTGAGAAAAACTACGATGGTGGTATATTTTAACTAAAATATCAAGGAGGCACACTTGTGCCTCTATAAAGAGGCGACCCACCACAATGTTAAGCGATTTCAGGTCCTAGAGGTCGCAGAGAGACGGCGGTAATCGCATTTTATAGCCCAAGCCCAAACTAAGAAACTTGCAAAATTTCATCCTCCTCCGACTTTATCTTCATGGGGTAAACTGGGCCGGAAGTTTGGACCCTCCCACCACA